>VNJO01011853.1:0-92563 GCA_008042535.1 Drosophila tani | reverse complement strand
GGACTACTATATCCTATAGCTGCCATAGGAATGATGGCGAAATTAATGTAAAAAAAAATTTAACTTCTCTGTTTTTCAACGAATTTCTATAAATTTTAAGACATAGCAGTTTTTTAAGGTTCTAGAATTACGGTTTTAATTTCATTAAGATCGGTCCACTATATCATATAGCTGCCATAGAATCGATCGGTCCATTTATATGAAAATGTAAAATTCTACATGTAAAATGTAAAATTTACAAAATTCGATGTTTTTTCAACATTACTAAAATGGTTCGATTTTCAATGATCCAATTACAGACTGCAAGGGTATACCAACTTCGGTTTACCGAAGTTAGCTTTCTTTCTCGTTTAATTGAATAATTGTAGGCAGAGTGCCAAGAGAAGAGGGAAGGGAAAATGCAATTTTTCAAATTGAAATTCATTAATTACCGAATTTTCTTATTATGCAAGCTCAAAAAGACTATATTTGTTGCCTGCAAAATATTGCAGCGATCTGTCCAGTCGTTTATTTTATATTGATTTTTAAAGTCTCTTTCTTCGAACTGCAATGACCAACTTTTCAATTTTTTCGAGGAAATTATTATATTCTGCCTTCACGGCTTAATCAATTCCACATTATCCTCATTTCAACCGAGCAGCGACTTTCCCTTTCATCCTTCCCCTACATGTTGCCCACAAAATATATGCCACTGATATATTTCGATTACGAAATCCTAGCTTTTTATTATTTTTTTAAATTATTATTTTAAAACAAATGTTCCGTATGTAGACGGTATTAATCGCACCAATTAGTTGCGCTACATTGCCGATAGCTTGCACTGAAATACCGAACCTTAAAAAATACCGATAGCTAGAATCTATAGAATTGGTATCGGTGTTGCTTGCCCACTATGAAAGGCCTGCTTCGATGGGCAGCGACTGCAGACGGCCTCCGCCAGCGGTGGAGAGAGGACGGTCACGAGACCGTCCGAACTGGACCAGTCCGAGCTGGTCCTTTTTTTTTTTTTTTCCCGAATTCGACAATCCCGAGTCAGCGAGACGGATATCACATCGGCGACCTCGGCGCTATGCTTACTTCGCGCTCTTCTCTGCGCTTCTCATACTTCTTACCTCTGCGCTTCTCATATTGCTTAATTAGAGTCTTTCTCTGCGGTTCTCATACTTCTTACATTCACCGCAACACTGCGGTTGGCTGCGGTGCAGTGGCATTCAAATCCACCTCCATGGCGCACTCCAGGGGATGTTGGCCACTTTGGCCGGCACAATTTCAACGCGATCGCTGTCCTTCCACTTCGAATTGACGGTGGTGACGGTCATCGTCATTTTATTTTATGTTTATAAAAATATTAATTTATAATATTATATATTACTTGGAGGAGGCTTTGCCGTCTGAGGCGTTTTGACGCGATGCAAAGGCATTCAAATCCAACTCCAAGGCACCGCATTTGGCTTGAAAGTAAATATTTCCATTATTTCCAGTGATAAAGAATAATGATAATAAGCTATGTAAACCGAGGGTTAACTGCTGAAATTTGGACGTCAGCTACTTCTTAGGAGGGATTGGCTTCTTCTGAATTGTTTGCTTTAGCTTCCTGTCGGGCTGAGGTGTCTGGGCTTGGAGTGTCCTTGGGCCTCCTGATCTTCCTTGAGGAGGCTCTGTCATTGTGAGTTTTCGCCTCAGAGGCGTGTTTGGTGTGTTTGGCGACTCTTCTAGAATAGTGTCTTCCAGTGGACACCCCTTCATCTGCCCGACGTAGCCTAACCGGATTCGTGAGTTTCCCCGCCAGGTCTTGCTTGCCATTATCCTTATACAAGAAGGCGATTTATTTTTTACGCTGGCAATTACCTTTATGATGTTGTCGCCTCGCTGCCACCTTGACAGCTCGCTCTATCCCTCCTATTAATTCTTATCTGCACTTTTCCAGTCCTGCATTGACAGTTATAATTACTTTAATGATGATTTCAGCCCCGGTTTCAGCCTGCGGTGGGAAACGAGGGGAAAAGCTGGGAAATTCTGGACCCGTTGTCTTTGTTTGTGAGCGCTTAAAATGCAATTATGCATTTCAGGACGAAGTGGTGGAAGGACGCTCGTTGGCAGGGCTGAAAATGAATTTAATTGCAATGCAATGGCAAATCGAATTAAAAAGCGCGAGCGGCACCCATGGCTTCCACCAGCAAATCGGGGGGGAAAAAACAAGCCGGGAAAAGTCCAGAGACACCAACAAGCTTTTCTCCTACGGCGACGCATCCAATTGAATATATTAATGCAAATTAACCCATTAATGTCTGCCAATTCCAGGCATTGCAGGAAGGACCGCCGCAGCGGTTGCAAAGAAATAAGCGGGGGAAAAAAATGGATAAACGGACAACGATCCCAAGGGAATTCCCCGTTGAGCAAATTAAAGCTATTTTTAATCCGGTTCATGCGCTTAATGTCAGGCAAATCGGGTGATTTGACACCTGAAAGAAGATAGTATTTATATATTATACTATTTTAATAAGCCCAATAATGCTAATTTTATATTGTAAGAAACACGCTTTACCGTCGCTTTTTTCAGCTCATGTATTATCGTATAGTTTTTTGTTTTTAGACATACTTAATAAATTTATTTTATATGTATATTATTACATGCCTAAAATTACTATTACCAATCGATAGGGCTTCAGCGGAACTTAACCTGGCAATTACTTCTTGGGAGTACCCACATGACCATTTGTTTGCTCTGGCTTCGGCTTCTTGGACGTCACTGGGACACTTTTTTGCACTTAGCCAGCCCAAAGTCCATGAGGTACTACTGTATAGAAAAGAGGCCGAGGTCCAATCAAAAAATTGTCCAGCTTGATTTCCCATATTATATTATAATTATATAATAATAAACATTTATATAATTATATATATGTTGATCTATGCATCGGCAGCTCTTCCAGGATTTAAATCGTTGACTAGTTTCTGCTCCCGGAGTTGCAATCAGCACGTGGTGGAGCATAGTTTGGACAAGACCCCTATCATCCTTCCGCGGTCCGCTCTGCATCTAGTTAAATGTCCTGTAGCGAGTCCGCCTAGATAAGACACTATTTTAATAAGGCAAATACTGTTTACATTGTATTGCAAGAAGCACTTTTTAGCGTCGCATTCTATTGTCATTTATAATAAATGATATATATAAATATATGCCTAAAATGATCATTACCATTCGAGAGGGCTTTCTCACACGATAGAAATTTAAAGCATGATTTAAGGCAAGGAAAGCGATAGTTTTCGGTCGTTTTGGCATTTAGCTTTGGCGGCAATAAAAGCACTCAATGGCTCGGTTAAATTTTTTTATTTACTAATACTGGTTCATAGCAGTCTTATGTTGGCGGGTCCCAAAGCAGTCTTATGTTGACGGGTCCCTAGTCTTCCTATAATCCTTATCTCCTATTAATCATTGCTGGTTAACTTTAATTAAATAATACCTTTATATTTATCGTAACTTTTTATCGCGACAAGGACCTTTTTCCGTTGCTTTCTTGCATCTCATTCCTATTTGTATCTTTAAAACATATGCACATATCCATATTGCACCATAAAAGCCTTCAAATAAATAATTAATTCATAATTATTGAAAATAATTTAATATCTATCTATCTACTGCGGATCCAAGAGCTGCATGGTTGGCCCATAAAACATGGTAAGGACGAAGAGCAAGTACTGCATGTCGAAGACCACAATATGGAGCAAGGCCCCGGTCCGGGGATCCTCTTCGGCCTCCGCGGCTAGGTAGCTGAAGCACGACTTCACCATCGGTATCATATCCGTGGCGGTAAACATGAACACGGCTAGATGTTGACGGGTCCCTAGTCTTCCTATAATCCTTATCTCCTATTAATCATTGCTGGTTAAATTTACTTAAATAATACCTTTATATTTATCGTAACTTTTTATCGCGACAAGGACCTTTTTCCGTTGCTTTCTTGCATCTCATTCCTATTTGTATCTTTAAAACATATGCACATATCCATATTGCACCATAAAAGCCTTCAAATAAATAATTAATTCATAATTATTGAAAATAATTTAATATCTATCTATGTATCTACTGCGGATCCAAGAGCTGCATGGTTGGCCCATAAAACATGGTAAGGACGAAGAGCAAGTACTGCATGTCGAAGACCACAATATGGAGCAAGGCCCCGGTCCGGGGATCCTCTTCGGCCTCCGCGGCCAGGTAGCTGAAGCACGACTTCACCATCGGTATCATATCCGTGGCGGTAAACATGAACACGGCTAGATCGACTCGGCTGGTGATGCTGATCAAGAATATATATATACGGAGATGCCTCGTTTACTGCGTTGCAAATATCATGGCAAAATTATAATACCCTCTACAAGGGTATAAAAAGGGTCTGTTGAATTTTTGTGATTTAGTTTTTGGAAAGAGGGTCGTGATAACAGGAATATTGTCGCTACCGTGGAGGTAGTTTAGTATTTCCCACTTGGCGTGAGGGGCTAAAATTGGAGAGCAGAGTGTGAGGTCGATGTGTGTGTTGGAGATTTGACGTTTAATGGAATAAGGTGCGCATTATTAATAAAGCTTTGAAATGTTTTTCCTCGTTTATTCGTTTTTGGGGAACCCCAGGACGGGTGCCATCCATTGAAAGGATATTAAGAAAACAAGCGTAGAAAAAATAAGAAGGAAGATAGAAAGAGATTAACGACTACCGTACTAAATTTGATCCATAGCGAACAGAATGACGATCCGATTCAATTTAAGCCAGTCACCTACAATCCGACTGCCCTTTAAAACATCAAAGTTGATCTCAAGAACCTCAAGGTGCACAAGAGCGCCCTTCACACCCTAAAGCTGCTACAGAGGGTTCTATTATTAGCGAGCCTGAAATTTTGCTCTAGTGAACGCATCTCTCCACAGGTGTCGCTGGATCTCAATTACTTAAGATGCAAATAAGATACCAACTAAAAAAAAAAACAAGCCCGGAAACCCTAGAACTCCATTTTATTTAACATGGTTTTACATTCACAATAAATTATTTGGGACTCAAACTGCTAAAACACTCAATTTCAGGATAATGGCAAGCAAGACCTGGCGGGGAAACTCACGAATCCGGTTAGGCTACGTCGGGCAGGTAAAGGGGTATACACTGGAAGACAATATTCTAGAGAAGTCGCCAAACACACCGAACACGCCTCTGAGGCGAAAACTCACAATGACAGAGCCACCTCAAGGAAGATCAGGAGGCCCAAGGACACTCCAAGCCCAGACACCTCAGCCCGACAGGAAGCTAAAGCAAACAATTCAGAAGAAGCCAATCCCTCCTAAGAAGTAGCTGACGTCCAAATTTCAAGTTAAGTTTGCATGTATGCTACAGTTAGTTTCATATTCGCAAAACTAAGAAGATAATCTCTAGGGGCTTTTATTATCAAAATTCTCCGGATAGAACCAAGACAAATTGTGAACTTCTAAAAAAAAATGGCAGAAAAAGAGGAAACAGACCCCTTTGGTTTATTATTTAAAGACTTCACAAATAAACCAAGCGTACAAAATAAATCGCCTTCTTGTATAAGGCTAATGCCAAGCAAGACCTGGCGTGGAAACTCGAGAACTCGTTTAGGTTATGTCGGGCAGGTGAAGGGGGAGGCAACACTGCGGCGAATCTCTTTTCGGCCAAATCATCATCAAAGTCAGTCAAAACTAGCTGCGCGTGCTCTTGGCGTCGTAATTAATGCTTAAGAATATAAATAATAAGTTAAATGTCCGCCTGATCCGGCTTATCTCGTCTGTTCTCAAGTTCTATGGGCCTTTTAGCTTCATATACTTCATTTACTTTTTTAAACCCGGTACCCATATTGTACAAGAACCGAGAGGAGGATCAGGAGGCCCAAGGATAGTTTAAACTCCGACACCTCAGCCCGACAGGAAGCTTAACCTGATTCAGAAGAGAGTGATTCAGAAGAAGCATCAAAAGGAAAAGTAGCTGACGTCCGAATTTCAGCAGTTAACCCTCGTTTTACATAGCTTATTATCATTATTCTTTATCACTGCAAGAATGAGCATGTTACATGTTACAAAATTCAGCTGCAACGTAGCCGACCACTAAACTTTCGATTTGTTGTATACAATTTTAGAAATGACTAACTTTGTGCCAATCATGTAATGGAAATTTTTACTTGCAAACCAAATGCGGTGCCTTGAAGGTGGATTTGAATGCTTCTGCACCGCGGCCAACCGCCTCAGACGGCAAAGCCGCCAAGACCACCGTCAATTCAAAGTGGAGGGACAGCGATCGCGCTGAAATTGTGCCGGCCAGCAAAAACTAGTCACCGATTTAAATCCTGCAAGAGCTAATTATATAAATATTTATTTTTATACAATTAATATATAATTTGGGAAATCAAGGCGGACAATTTTTTATTTTTTAATTATATATTATTAAAGCGTTTTTATTACGTTTTGTTAATCAAAATAAAGTTCAGTGCGCTGATTGGTGCCGGCCAAGGCTGCCAATATCCCCTGGAGTGCGCCATGGAGGTGGATTTGGATGGCTCTGCACCGCGGCCAACCGCCTCAGACGGCAAACCCGCCAAGTAATATATATAAATATATATTAATATTTCCATAAGGATAAAATAAAATAACGGTGACCATAGCGCCGAAGTCGCCGATGTGAAGTCCGTGGCGCTGCCACTGACTTGACGGTCCGAGACCGTCCTCCTCCGAGACCGGAGGCCGACTAGCTGTCGCTGGCTATCGAAACAGTCCTTTTATAGTGGACAAGCAACACGATACCAGATCTATCGATTCTAGCTATCGTCTCAATCGATATTAAATCGCGGGCAATTTAAAAAAAGAAATGCAACCAAAAAATACTAAATACTAAATTGTTTGGTTTCATTTTTCTTTAAATTTCTGGCGGAAACCTAATTGAATTCTTCGGCTCGGGACAGTTGGGGACATTTATTTGAGAGATTCCGACTGGGGGGAACGACAGGAGCTAGTCTGAGTGGAAAACATTGTTTGCCTGTCTTTATCCACATAAATGTTGGTACATCCATCCATCAGCACTTGGCGTCGCCTCAAGTTGGCCGAGGCGAATCAATCAAAGTAGCGGGTCCTAGCCTTAGTGCCGTTCTCTTTTCCATTTGTAATGCGTCTATTTCCGGCACTCCCCGACCATTCGATGCACTTTGGTGAGCTTAATTAACATATTTCACATCAGTCGCCATCAGGCGGCGACCTCCCAACTCACACACTGCTCGGCACCCAACCCTGTGGAACGGCAAGAGTTTCAATTAAGGTCCAAAGAACCGTTGGCTTCCTTATGGTTGTTTTTGTTGTCATGCTACGCTTGCTGAGCTTATTAAAAGCACCAGAGAAAACATCATCGAAACAGCCAGGAGAGTTAAAGAAGAGCTTAGATTTGCCGTCCTTAAGGTCTCATTTTAAATTAGAACTTTACATTTATGCAATTAGTTATCATTCATCAAGACCAGATATACATATTTAAGCAAGGAATACCCTCCCAAGGTGTTCGGAGCTTTCTAGCGTTGTCTTCTTTTTAGTAAATTTATTTTGTTTTTTATTTATGCAATTTTTTATCAATTAATATAAGATTCATAAGCACTAGAATAATATAAGAAATTAATACATTTTTTTTCCAATGTCTCGGAGAAATTAAATGATTAAAATTATATTGAATATATTATATAATTTATTGTAAAAAATATCTTAAAATACCCTGCAAACACACACACACTCTACATCAAGTGACTGAAGTGAAGAGCAAGTCAAACGCAAAACGAAAATAAATACTCAAATGAACCTCGCATTTTGGCCAGCGTACTTGGGTGACCTTGACCTCGACCATGGACGAAGGTTGGTAGTGGATAGTTGTTGCTTTTGGCCAGCATTCAAATGGGACTCTGAATTGAAATTTAAATTGGAATGCAGTGCGCGCACAATTACACAATTCCGAGGAGAAACACTGCGACAAAACAGTGCTTGAAAGAAGTAATAATTCAACTAAAAATAATTATAAGTAACTGAATTAAATAGTTATGCATTTTAAAAACAAATTCAGTTATTTAAATAATTAAAATTATACGAATTGTTATTAATAAATAAACTGGATTATATAACAAGAAAGAAAGCTATCTTCGATAAGCCGAATATGAATAACATTTACCTTTGCATTTACATTTTACATGTACAATTTTAAATCTTTATATAAATCAGTGGTAAATTAATATTAGCGATTATCATTATTTGAGGGTTCGTCGCAATTTATTTGCTATTATTGTTCCTCCGTAAGTATGTGCTTTTATTTAAAAGAAAACAATGTTGTTAAGATGTTACAAATTGTCCTGGAAATGCTTAGAATTCATGTCTGTATTCTTTTCCTCCTTCGTGCCCTTCTATGTAGATATGTAGCTTTCCTGTGTCATCGCAGTCCATATGATAAATTAGAAGGACACATTATGCTAATCCAGAACTAGCACCATGATAAACGCTAAAACGGCAACGGTGAATTCAGGGTGGCTCAGCGGTCTCTGCGGGACGACGACGATGTTCTGATCCCCGAGCCAAGAACAGACACCAATGATCGCCAGCTTTGTTAGAAACGCCAGGATAATGCGCCAGCGTAATGTCGTGAAGCTGTACATGGTGGCCACTTCGAGGAGACGTCGCTCAAAGGCACTCAGAACTTCGTAGTCGTCTTCTTCCTCCATTGCAGTCGTTGGAAATTATGCTTCTCAATCTATATAATTTTTATGGATTTGTTTCAGATTATTGAGATTTTTTACTGGATTCTCACCGATAGAGTTGTACGATCCTAATGACACTAAAAGCGTAGTTCTAAAGCCTTTAAAAAACGTTATATCTCGAAATTTATAAAAATACGTTGAAAAACAGAGAACTTTTTTTTCACGTTAATTTATGGCAGCAAAATTATAATACCCTCTGCAAGGGTATGAAAATTAATTTTAATAAAAATTATATGTATTTCATTGTTGCCTCCTATTTTTCGCGCAGTGTTGTTTTCCAAAGTCAAGTGCGTAGGCCGAAGAAAGAGAAAGAAGACCGCGAGCTCATTAACATGCTCGCTACGCACTGCGAGCCACATGCCCCATCTCTTTCCCCCGTTCGGTTGCGCCGGCGCAGCTGTTAAACAATCACACATATGTACTATACAACACACATACGCATATCGATATCGGAGTTTGTCACCTGCACAGTTGCCAAAAGTAATGTAATTTATTATCGCGGGCAGCCAAATGTTAACTTAACATAGATTGCGGCTGCGTCGAACATGTTCGATGGTTCGCAGCCCCAACAACATTCAAACTGTTGCGCTTTGCGACCGACGGCGCGCCGGCGCAGGAGGCTGCTTCGAACCGCGCTCGATGGCGCTAGGTGCTGACGTCGAACCTGGCAACGCTTCGAACAACAACAAACCACTTGAACGGGTCAGGGATAGTGATGGCACAACAGCCATCGAACTTTGGCTATTTTTTTTTGTTGTGACGACACCATGAATAAATTGAAAAGTAAATAAATAAGATTCCAAGTTAAATGCTTTATATATGCTTGATTTAAGTATTTTAAAAATTTTATAACTGTTGTACGATTTTACATTTTGTACATTTAACTGGGACTTAAAAATATTGAAAATATTGAGAGCGAGAGGGAATGTAAAGGATAATAATCATTGTACTATTGCATATAAGCTTCTAAATACTAAACAAACAAATTCTAAGCTTTTAAATTGAAATTAACAACTAAGATTAATTTACTAACAATTACTTTCGTAGTGTGCCATAAATATAGCTTGTAATGAATAGAATATAAAAAAATATACAAATAAAATAATACATTAGTAAATGTAAAGCTTGCTGTACGACCGCAGAGTTGGCATCACTGGCCGGCAGCAGTTCCCCGTTTCCCAAGTTCCGTTTTGTTCAGTTTGTTCGCATTCGGCGAAATGTTTGGACGTGTTTGCTCGCTCGGTCGTCGCAGTTAGTTTCAATTTTTCGAGGCGTACAGGATGATTGTTGCCGGGAAATTGCCGAAAATTTTACTTACTTTCGATTATTAAATTAATTATAAACAACGGTAGTCTTTTGTCGAGAGAGCGTGAACGTCGCTGGTTTCTATCTCCGCCACCGCCCCCGCAGTCGTGTTTTCGTGGTCTTGTGCGCTTTTGGCCGCATTGCAAATCAAATTGTTGCTGCAGCCAGTAAATGCTCAAGTTAACTAAAACTAAACTTAACTAAGTACTAAATACTAAGGACAAGAAGCTGGCAGAGTCTTGCTTCTTCATTCACGTACTTCTCTCTTTTTTCGCGCGCTCCGTGTCGTGACAGTGTGTGGGTGCGTGTATTATTGTTTTTTTTTTATCTCGCTGATCTGCGTTCTTCGTTTTGATCAATCGAATAAGAAACAACAAAAACAACATACGAGAGCTTGAGAAAGCCAGAAAGGAATTCAAGTGCAGTGCCCAAAAAATATAGTTATTAATTTTTTTCAAGTGAAGATTGTGTTCTTTTTTATGTTTTTTGGAAAATACAGCAACAACAGCTGAACAAGAAGAAGTAGCAGAACAAGAAGAAGAGGCGAATAGGAAAGGAGAAGTAACAAGTTGAAGAAGAAATTCAGAAACCGGATTCAATACAACAACAATAACAACAAGAACAGAGCCAGCATCAAAGAGGAGAAGGAAGAAGCGTCGGCAGCAGCAGCAGCAACAACAACCATTAAATTAGTAGTTGTTTTTGTTGCGCGCACGCACTGAAAAAATAAGTCAGCGCTGCCAGCGCCGACGGCGATCCTCTCAGCAGCAGCTGCTCCTCGATCGCTCTCTCTCTCGCGATCTATCGCTCTCACCAAGGAAGAAGCAGCAGCAGCGCAGCAAAGAGGAGAAAGGAAGAGGTGAGTGAAATGTTCTCTTTTACATCTCCTGTTTTGGTGGGGGTGCAAGCGAGACGTCTAAAGCGCATGTGCAACCGTTGCATTCAATAAAGTGTCTAATTTCAATGAGAAAGAGAAACAGCGTTGTGTTTGCACTCGAAAAAATATCAGGATTCTGTTGGGAGTTTCCTGCAAGAAATGTAATAGAACTTCTGTATTAAGCTCTGAAACTCACTTAAATTAAATTCAACAACAAAGCTTAATATCTCCATGCAAAAATCACAGAGCTATAAAAATAAAACGAATATTTGAGACATAAATATAATGATATTACTGATAAATCCCATAGACATAACATTTTTATCGCGATTTTTATGGCAACTTGGCAAGTAAACAAAGTGATTATTGCAATATTGTATTTGACTTTAAAGACCCATCATAGGCCGATCGTAAGCCAGAATTTATAGTTCATTAGGCCAGGTTAATACATAAATGTTTCTAACTTTTATTTATTCTTTCCGATCGCATTTCACACTTGCTCTCTATTTTCCCCTTGCCTTCCGAGTGTAAAATCGAAAGTCGCACAATCGGAACATAGTTTCATGTCATCTTCTTGGCCAGCTTTTTTCACTAGATTTCCCCACATAACTACTACTCCAGTGATCCATTTACCTGGCTTCGGAATAGGGCTTTCGATAAAAAAGAGGCGCTAAAGAGCGAGTGATTTCCAATAGTTGGACGTAGGGCGTCTCAGGTGTCTTCTTTTTCTGACCGTAAACTGCTGACATAATGAGCTAAAAAGGTGAAAGAGCTGGCAAAAAGCGCTGGTTTCCGAGCCAGAAGAAATGGGCAAAAAGAGTGCAGAAATATGCTACAAGTGTAGGTACATGCAAATGTGTGGCGCCATGCAGAAAAATAAATAAAATCAAGATATTAAAAAACAAATGCGGTTGGCATTGCACTTTGCTTAGCTTGAGTCGAGTTTCTCCCCCGCCTTTCGCTCTCGTTTTGTATTTAGTTTTTTTCTTTCTGACCAGTTTTGTTACAGTTGCTCGGCTTTAGACTTGGTTGGGCTAGGCCTACATATTTCTATTTATTTTTATTTGTCTTTTCTGCCGCTGAGGGAGCACTTAACACTTAGCAGCGGGGTACTAATTTCGTGGGGAAATAAATATAAAATAAAGCCCAAGTGGGCGCGAGCCTATAATGTTAGGTTTAAATGGAAGTTTTAAGCATATAACTCCTACAAGCTTATTAAAATCGATTTTAAAAAATTTACAAAATTTGTTTACACAACTTTTACCTAAACATTATTTTTCTTTAAGTTAAAATGTAGCTTCTCACAGAAAAAAAATCAAATAGTTGCGGCTCAAAAATTAATAAAAATATATAAACCCCCAAAATTCCCTCGATAGGCAATTGCGAAAAGCGTCGATAGCACTTTGGCGGCAAATGTATCGATAGCGGTGAGGCGCCTCGACTAATGCCGCTAATTGAATTAGCACCCGCATACACACACACAACACACTCACACCAACACCTGCAAAGGTAGGAAAAACAACAACAAGCACCGACCAGCAAGCAGCAACAACAAATTGGATTAATGCAAACGAATCGAAACACCGAAAGACCAGAAAGAGCAAGAAAAATGTGTGTAAAAACTACAAAATGGTAAAACGATGGTTTTTGATGCAAACAAATGGCTAAAACACAGCTACCAAGCAGCGCACAGATACACGGACACGGATACAGATACAGATACCAAATGTATCTTTCATAATCGACCTGGTCAAAAGACAGAGACAGAGAGCAAGCGAGGAAAGGAGACGGGGGCAAGCACGACATGATAATAACGGTTTCACAAATTTAGTTGCTGCTTTTTTTAGCTCCGTTTTTGGCTGTCCTTTCACTCAGCTTCTTCGTTTCGTTATTTTTTTTTTGTTTTTGTTTCTTGGTGATTTTTTGTGATTTTTTTGAGTACCTTTGTATTTTGCATTTTCCCATTTCAGGTGGCATCCGTTCAATATTTTGATTAGAACTTTGCTCGAACACCTCTCTTCATTTGACTTGTGTGTGCTTTGGCCCCTTGCCATTGATTGGTTTTGGAGTGTTATTCGTTTGAGCATTTCCCTAATCGATTCTTTATTAATCAAAGGGCATGCAAGTTGAAGTATTAAATCAAGCAACTCTTGGTTAGTCAAAGGAATCTTAAATTGGCTTAATAAACAACATGGCTGTAAAGGTATATTCATTTATCCTTCAACTACTAAACGTGTACAAGGTCCCTTTACCTTCCTTTTTGAATCTTTCTGCTATGTTTATTATTTATTTAAAATATTTGTATTACATTTAAAGCGTTTTTTCCTAAACTCTTTTATAACTGGTACATTTTTAGTTAGCTTTTAATTGTTTTTATAATCTGGAAATACTTTTAGTTGTCTCTGAATCAACCCAAAATTGATCTAATTCCCTGAATGATTTCAATCATTATTATTGATAGCTATAGTTATCAAATCCATCAAATTGGATGAGTTGGCATGCCGAATTTCTTTACGCTTTCCAATGCTTATTTTTTCTCCTCCAAAACCATTCGATGTTGCAAGTAAAACTCGCCTCGAATTACGCGCCTCTGCGAAATTGTAGCTAAAATGCAAATTCATTATGCGGATATGACATGGATCCATCGATTGCGCTCCCCAAAAAAAAGTCACGAACTTGTGCCGCCGCCACGCTGAAATGTGAGATGCCCAAAATGAATCCCAAAATGAAAGAAAAAAGAAATGGAGTTGGTGGGGCTTGGAGCTCATTAACGACAGCTGCCGCCACTGTTAACTACGCATATCGAATGTCGAAAAAAAAAATAATATCCAATAAATCTGCTCGCAATTTTTTCGCCCTTACAAAGACATCAATCTAAAATTGGCGTGTGATGCGGCAAGCGGGCTGTGGGGGCTGGAAAATCATCATCAAATCAAATCAAAAATACATCAAAGTTCGTTTTTTTGTCTTCTGTTTAATTAGTCGATCGGCACGGCTCGGCGCGTGTGTGTGTGGATAATGTTTTTATTTGCGATTTACAATTTGCGAGCGTTGAGTGAGAGTGTAAGTAGATCCCCCGGAATTTGCACTTTCCCCTCGTTAAGGTTGCCGAGATTCGAGATTCCGACTCGCCTCTAATGGCATAATGAAATCGCATTCAAACCCGAAATTCGAATCTTCTCGCTGCCTTGATTAATTGCTCAATCCGTGAAACTTTTCATTTATCAAAGCCCCGCCGGGTTCATATATTTTGCAATTAGCCTATAACACACAAGCACACATAGACACGAAAAAATAATAAATCTGAGGTTAATTAAACACGGGTTCTAACGTTCGTTGAGTAATCGAATCAACAAGACAAGTGGTAATCAATACATTTCCTATTTGTCACCGCCTCGAGTTCATATTTTGCAATTAGGCAACAAACAAACAAAGATAAAAGATTTGTTATTAATTTCGGGTTACTTAAATAACAGTTCTGAGGTCTTTGTTTTATCTCTGAATGGGCTAATCGATGAAAAAAAAGGCAACAAGAGGCAATTAGTTTTTATTTTATTAACTAAAGTCGAGTTCATATCTTGCAATTAAGACCGAACAAGACGAGCGACAACAGACTGATTAATTGGAGATTTTGCTCGCCTGCTGGTATAAATAGTGCCGCTATTCTTGTTTGAATTAGCAATAGATTAAACAAAAAGGCGTCAATTAATTCTGTCTTTAGTTGTTAATTTAAGGCTACATTTTTATATGAAATTCAGTAAATTGCAGTAGTTTACCTTTTAAATAAAATACAGAAAGGATAAGTTCTTTTTTGTTAATACGGCTTAAATAAAGTAAGAATATTAATGCATTTAGGCCTTAAATATTGATTTTCCTTAGTTTCTGTGGGTTTAGTTTTATTTGAAAATAATCTTAAACAAAGCGAAAGATTGCAAATATAGGTAAACCTTCAAGTCCAAGTTAATAGTGGTCAATAGTTGATAATAATGCTAGAACAGAAAGTGAATTGGTAATGAATATAAAGATAAGATAGAATAACGAGTATACTTTTCCTGTTACGATATTTATATATTTTTAAAATTATTTCTTGGCTTCTGTTTGCAACTTGAGATTTATCCAGTTATCGGAACTATTGGCAGCATGAAAATATCTTCGATTGGCGTAAAGTCTTTAACTTTTTGTAGTATACAATTTCTGTTTAAATATTTATTTGATTTTATATATTTTTAAAACCTTTTCCTGGCTGAAATTGATCGGATTATCGAAATTATCGACAGCATGAAAATATCTTCGATTGGCGTGAAGTCTTTGGCTATTTTTGCAGTCCCTCGTTCTCCTTTTTGAGATGCCGTGTTCGCATTGTTGCAATTCTATATATAAATTGGAAGCGGATCCCCGGCACTTCTCACATCGTGCCACACGAAATGCTTGCCTCTGGTTAATTTTCGCTGTTTCTTTAATTTTTTTGTTGTTATTCTTGCCACTGCGTTTCGTGAAGAAGTCAGAAAACGAAGAAGCAGAAGCGGCGGCTAAATATAAAATCATTTGAAGCCCAGAGACTGGGAAATACGAAATAAAACCATGCAATGCCAGACAATTGAGGCAAGACAAAAAGCCGAAAAAAATAAAGTACAGAAACACACACACACACAATAAAATGCCACGAAAAATAAAATAAAAAAATATATAAAGAGGAGAAAAGCAAAGAGGCGAGAATAATAATAGGCGCAGTTTACAATAAATCAGCGAGCGAAAGGAAAATGCTTTATTTCTGCCACCTTCCTAGTATTAAAACCCCCGTATCTGTATCTTCTCCATCACATCTCTTGGATTTTTTCTGCGGTTGCCAGGCAATTTTTTCTTCGTGTGTTCCATTCGCGGTGTCTCTGCATGTCGACCCTCTGCTTAACTATGGATCTGTGGCTATGAGAATTAGAACCTAAAAAAAAAAACCCAAGTCGAAGACCTTGAATCTCGGTCTTCAGGCGCGGAAAATTTTAAAAATGTGTCTTTCTAAACACCAAAGAGAATCTTTAGCGGTTTTCAATTAGAAAAAAATATTTAATGGTCTAAAGCAGATAAAAGTTAAGTGAACTTCAAGTTAGTTATGACTTGAGAGCTTAAACTTGATTCATAAGTAAAATTTGTAAGGAAAAGGAATTTGGTTATATATAAGCCAATGATTTTTATTACTTTTTGTTAATTATTTACAGTTCTCATTACTTGCAAATATTTGATGTGTGTTAAACTTGAAAAGAACCCTAATCTTTCTAGTTTCGGCTTGATGGGCATTTTTTCTCCATTTTTAAATGTAGTTGCAAATATTTTATGAGTGTTTAGCTTAGGAAATACTTCTTAAATACTACTTATACCTTACCAGTTTTGGCTAGATGGACATCGTAAGTTTTTTACAGATCTTACAGACCTTACAGAAACACCCTCTCTTATTTGTTTCTCCATTTTTAAATGTAACCCAGCAATTTTCCGCCGAAACATAAATAAAAATAAAATGAAAAATATCAAAAAACTTGCGCTCTGTAATTGTTTGCCACTCGCCAACTTTTGTTGCCACATCTGTGCAACACGTGTGCTGCTGCTGCCATATTTGTTGCCGTTGCTCCTTGGAAGGGTTACCTCTGACATCTCGCCGCCCCCCTCTCAGGGGAAAACTTGATCGTTTTGGGGGCGCATTTGTGCCGCCCTTTTTTGTCGTCGAGTGCACTTTGCCAACTTGGCGTCAGAGTCCGAGTCGAAAAACTCCAACTCCAACTCCAAACTCCAACTGAAAAGTGCTGCTGAAGTCGTGTTCATGCAGAGATATACAGCAGCGGTTGAGATGGTAGATTTTATGATCCAGGCATCATCAACCAGAGTGATTATGTCCCCTTAAAAGCCTTTCAACAGGTCCCCATAAAGCTATTTCCCCGCGGGGTTCATATAATGTCTCCATAGAGAGAAGCTTACAGCAGTAACACGAAAATGAATGATAATTCGATTTACAGAGGGAAATTGAAATTATTATTGCCCAAAAAACAATTGGCAATTGTGGCTCCTTGTTGGACATTTTATTGCAATTCAAAAATGTAAATAATATGATTATATTATAGACCAGCAAGGTTCCCTTTATGTCTCTCATTTATTACAATTTTATGGCAGCATTATCAGCCAATTAAGGCTTCATATGTGATATGTTTAGGTGTAGCCAGAACAAGTTTTCAGCCCTTTAATTCCTATTATTTTCACCCAACTTGTTTAAATTTTATGTTTGTGCATATGTGGACGTTGTCGTTCCTTTTTTTTTTGTGTAATTAAAATAATAATGCGGTGTTCAGTGCTCAGAGTCGAAATTGGAGTTGGCGGTGGCGGTGGTGGGGCCAAGCGAAAAAAAATGTATAAAAAATGGTAGGGGGAGATTGTGTGCGTCTCGAGTGGGCGTGGCTGAAGAGGGGCTTGCCGCCTGCCTGGGGGGAGTGGAGTGGAGTATGACAGGGGGGAATGGTGGTGAATGCAGGGGCGGCGAATGCGGCGGCGGAGGTGTGAATAATTTGGTGGCACATGTGCTCTCTCAGAGGCTTCTTGCCCTGCAATTGTTGTTACCACGCAGCGTCGAGGAGGAGGGAGTGCGGCGAAGTTGTGCCCGCTTTTGTTTATTCTTTGCATTTGACTCTTGTTTTTGTTTTTTCCGCGTGGATTTGTAGCTCTTTTTGCCGTGATTTCTTGTTTGGCATTTCGGTTGCACCGCGGCGTGTGTAGCCCTCGGAATGGGTTCTTCTGATGGCCTGGGATTTGGATTCGGATTTGAGGTGCGGTAATGGTGATAATGATAATGGTAATGGTATAATCTTAATGCCGATGATGATGTTGATGTTCATGTTGATGGTCACTGGCTCTGGGTGGGAAAATTCAGTGGGTGGCGGCGGCGGAAAAACACATAGAGATTAACAGTCTTGTAATTTACAATGAATTTATGCTGGATGCATGCATAAAAGAACAAACTTCAGTTCCCATTAAATTTCAGAATGGTTAACTCATTAATTATCTCACTACAGCTTGGTAATAGGTATTACACATTTAGTAACGATGTTTAACTTAGATATGTTAATCGGTTTAGTTGTATTAAAGCCTTAAGAGCTTGGCAACATTTTACTTGTTTAGTTTAATGTTGAATTTTAATAGTTTTAATCTTAAAATACAAAATAACTACAAATTCATAATTAAATCGCAGGCCTCCTTTTCATTAAAGACTTTGGAGTTAAGCTCAATTCGAAGACCACTGTGTTTCGACCAGGCCCAGTTGGCAACAAGTTGATTACCATTCTGGTTGCGACTCACGAGGCCAAAAGGCGGTTAACCAGGAGACTCGATGAGGTTTCCACAAGGCGCCGGCCAGTGGGGGCGTGGCAGCCGCAAGCTGTCACCTTCCTCCGGCAAGTAATAAATGCATTTGAAACGATAGATACTTGAAGTGATGAAGAAATGTTTACTGCTTTAATCAGAAATTAAAGTAAATTAAAATGGTAGAAGTTAAAGAAAGCTTAAAAGTAAGGAAGAAAAAGATTTACAATTTTATAAATATTTTATAGCTAAAATTCAGTCGCAAAATGAAACCAAAGCTATAAAAAAATACTCATAAGTTGAAAAAAGTTAAGAGAAGAATGAAAAGAATTGGGAAGAATCCCAAGAAGACAGTAAAAAAATTAGAGAGGGAACTCACTGAATATTAATCAAGAAGAATATAATTAGTTAATTGTTTAAGCTAATCTGAGTATAACGGGTAAAATTGAATGCCTTAACTTTGCGGAATAAAGAAGGAAATTCAGAAGAATCGCCACAAGATGTGGACTTAAGAAAGATGAGGAAGTGCAGAGACTAAGGAGAAAAATCCTTTTGAAGGCCTTCTTCGAATTCTAAGGAATATACAAAAATAAAGAGTAATCGCAACTCGGCAAATATTGATTGAGTGTGATTCAATTGATTGAAAGCTCTGGCAAAAGTTGAAGCCAAAGTTGAAGATGGCCAAACAAGAAGAGCCAGCAGAAGAAAGGAGAAGAAGAGAAAGATGGGGACGAAGATGAAGAAGCTGGGGGGGCACAACAAAAAATATATATATGTGTGTGTATGCAAAGGCAACCGGTTTCATGATGTTTGATGTTGTTGTTGTCCCTGTTGCTGCTGTTGCTGTGTGTTATGTGTATGCCTTAAACAAATTCCTGCTGCCTCCGCATCTCTCGCTGGCTTTTTGTTGTAGTAGGAATAACTTACACACAGCAAAAAAAAAGAGGAGTAGTACGACAGCCGACAACGCATGTTTCTTGGTCCCCCCTAGCGATGATGATTAACAGTCTCCGCGAATGATCATTAAAATCGGCAAGGCGACTGCGTGTGTCAGCAATGTTAATGAGTGCGGAAAGAGGAGAAGACTATAGTCGAGCTTTTCCATTTCAGTCAAGAACAAGTCCGCCGTCGCCGTCGTCGTCATCCATCAATCCAAAGAGATCTCTGAGAGGTTTTATGACATATGTACAATGCGTCGGAAATCCAAGATTTGTATTTAGATAACTAGATACAAGATGCTAGATGCAGATACTAAGTACTAAATACTAGATTCTAGATACAAGATGCGAGATACAGATAATGGTAACCCAGCTAAGTTTCTCTGAAAGTTTAAATTTCATTATATAAATATTTAAAAACCCTCTTTCCTACTTTATAATTTATAAATATTAATATACAGAAATATTCTAGGTAGCAGTACTTAATTAAACGCCGCTAAACCTCATTTTATTTCTCCTTTTATATTTAAAATACTTCCTTTTAATTAAACATTTTCCAGTTAAATTATAGACCAACTCCGATTCGGGTCGTAAAGCATACTTTGGGCTTAAGCAATTAATTTAAAGATAAAATATCTGGGAGATAGAGATAGGAGCTGGGTTAGACAGAGAGAAAGAGAGCTGCGACTGCATTTCAGGGTCATGCGATAGTCCCGAAATGGAGCCAGAAAGAAATCTTCTCATGCGTGCCACACGAGCAGACATTTCACCGAAGAAATGCCACAAGCTAACACACACTCACACACGACGAGGAGGTGTGCGCGAGTGTGTGCCTTGCCAATTGAGGAGCTGGCAACATGCAACGCGGCCACAGAGCCATACACACCATACACATATTGTATAGTATTGTAGTAGACACATAAACAAGAGTCCCCTGCCACATGCCACACTGCCACATGGGCCAACACATCATCAGCAGAAGAAACAACAGCAGGCTGCAGCGAAGGCAAAAAGAAGCGGCGGAAAATTCGCGAGGATCTAATCAATCTGAAAATACCCTGTAGGGTGAGAGGAAAGTAATAGAAATTAATAGAAATTAAGGGAATATATCATCTAATAAAATAGGTTTTAAAATAATTTAAATTCAAGTACTATTTAACTTTAATATTTACCCCAAGTTCTTCCCTCAAGAATTCACCAATACCCATCCCAGGGTCAGCAGCAAAACTACCCCCGCCGCAGAAGAGTAGTCTCCATGTGGCGTCTTCTGCAGGCATTTTGGTTTTGGTTTACTTTGGTTCACCCCCGGCACTTTGGGGGGCAGGACAGGAAGGCGGCAGGTTCGTTCTGAGCATCCATCTCTGTTTGTGGAACCGGTAACTGAAACTGAGCTGAGCTGAGGAAAAATAGAAGAAAAACGAGCTCTGCTTCTGCGGTTTAAAGTGGCATGAAAAGTGGGGTGAAAAGGGGGTGAAAAGAGCAGCGACAAGCCCAGGTGTCGGCGTCATCTTTGCCTGTTCCATTCCATTCGATTCTACTGTTTAGCGGTAACTGCAGTGGGTTTTGTGGTTGTGGAAACGGAACGAGGACTGCTTGCAACAGAAATTGTGGCACATTCGTGGTGTGTCTGTGGCAAGGACTGTAAAATGGGGAAGATAAGAAGAGAGTTGCCGAAAAAAAAAAAGGAATTCTACAATTGTTTCATTCCCATTCCATGCCATTCCACTCCATTCCCCCTTATGGCGTAGTCCCCTCGTTTATTAGGACGGATTCCTTGTATTTTCCAGTTACCTTTTTTTGTCTTTTAAAGCTCTCCATGCAGTTGAATCCTTGCGGAAAAAAGGGGAGGCGTGGCCGGTCGCCGCTTCCTCCACTTGACGAAAGAGAGAGGGAGATGCAAAAAAAAAAGAAGCGATTTGAAGGCAAATTGCCAAAAAGCTTTTTGCTGCTGTGGCTGCAGCTGCATTTCGGACTACGGCTTCGGCTTGGGCTTGGGCTTGGGCTTGGGCTTGGGCTTTGGCTTCAAGTGCAGGGAGAGAGCGAGAGACCAGGGCCTGTCACCGCTCCAGCTCCGTTGGAAAATCGGAAAAACCCCCTCCACCCCCGCCCGTTTATGCAAATGCACGTGAAAATATTCAAAATATTTCCATTTTTTGCTCGCTTTTTGTCGTAGCTGCTTTCAATTTCCCAGGACCGGCACTGCACCCCACTAAGCCCATCGACGGTTTTTCGATTATTGCGCATACTTTCGCCCCCGTCGATGACGATGACGATACGCCGATGATGCTGATGTTTCGCCGCTCTTTGTCTTGTATTTTTTGTTTCTTTTCGTTTTTTGTTTTTATTTTCGGTTTCTCTGCTTTGTTTTCGGCTCGAAATTTGTCAACGCCTGAAAAATGCAGCCGCTTTTTATCCCGCCTCATAGCTTTGCGACGGGGGGAGTAAGTGCAGCGGGCATAAAAAACTAGGGGGAACCTAAAGCCTTTGTGGGACCTGAAACTGTGAATACCCTTGGGAAATCATGGTAGTTTCTAGGAAATTATGATGTTTTCTTTTGAAATAAAGAGACCAACATGTTGAATTTAATTTTTTTTAGAGGGTTTAAGAACATCTGCTTTAAGAAATCTTCAAAACCATTCAACTAGCTAGGGAAATTGTATAGATACAATTTATTTTATAGATAAAAAGAAGCTTACTAATATCAGTAATAATACAAATAATAGGGAATTTCCTGGAACTGAAGTACCCTTGAAGTTGGGGATCCACAGAGTATCGCCAAGCGCGACAGCAGATTATATTGACAAGGCGCGGAGTTGCAAAAAGCGGGAGTCGAGCGGCGCGTGGAGGAGTTATTACACTGCAACCAAAGTGGGGGAAGAAGCAGAGAGACGAGGGAGCAGATAAAGGAGTGGAAAGAGGAGGTGATAAAGGAGTGTGGCCAGAGAGGAGTGCAGTAAAAGGAGACGAAGCAGGAGGGTACGGCCTTTTGTGCAATGAAGCTCAATCGTTTGGAGCGCTCTTTGTGCTCACTTCTTTTGGCTCGTTTGTTGCTTCTTCGAAATCGAAAAAGAAAAAGAAAAAAGAGCCCCCCTTGCAACGCCACCGCACCCATGTAAGTTTGTTCACCGCATTTTCGTCTCGGGTGAAAATTGCACAGCCATCGATGGACGGTTATAAAGTTTCATGATTTTCCGAGTGCTGCGGGTGGATCCCCCCCCAGAGAAGAGTCTCCAGTCTGGCTTCCGAGAGTTTCCCAGTGGCAGACGATCGATAAAAGTGTCGTGTCATAGTCACAAAGTTGGCCCCGGGTGTTATGCAATCGAGGAGAGGAGCTGGAGCCGGAGCCCACGATCCAACTGGGTAATAGGAGAATCCGTAGATGGTTCGATGATGGCTTGTTGTCTTACTCGGTTTCGAGTGGACGCCAGACGGCAATGTGCCATTGTATGTTAAAAAAAAAAGAGTACCCGAGATCGAGAGGATCACATAAACATATATTGAGATCTCTCAAGTATTCCGTGTTTACAAATAATGGATGGGAAATCGAGGATCAGAGGCTGATATATGATCAGTTATCTTGGTTAATTGATCGGTATTTGTTGGGTTTTGAGATCTACGATCATCTGTGATCGCTTTCCCCCTGTCTGAAGAGTCAGATATCCTCCGATTCCTCCAATTCGCATGGCGCGTTTCCCTTGATTTGACTCGCATTTTCCAGCTGGAATCAAGCGTCAGCGACAATTGCTCAATTAGACAGCCCTGACCCGGAGTCAACCAACCGATATGTGCAAATCTGGCCAACATAATCCGACTGTGTGTGTGTGTGGTGTGTTGTTTGCCCAAGTCAAGAGTGCGGCGGCCTAAGCTGGGGCCCCCTGAAAATGAGTTTGGTTTATTTGCCCCGCTTAATTGCCACATATGCACAACAAACACACACACATCACACACGGCATACACACATGGCCCATGGCCCGGGGGCCAATGGTCAGCGACCCATAAACCAATTTCGTTTTTTGGTTCCCCCATCCGAAAATCCGAAAATATGGTAATGTTGAGCATACTATATAGCAGGTACATATATATATTTATTTATATATTTCAGGGGTTTAGTGGGTATGCTGTTCATGTCAATGAAGTACAGGTGATCTGTGATTGATTTTATGGTATATATAAATAGTAAATTAATGAAACCACAGAAAATATAGCAAATCCTGATGATTACTAAGCTTAACTAGGCAAAAACTCTCGTTCTTTGAATCAATATGTGTGTCATATTATCTCTTTCTTATTTTTCCCGGTTACAACCTGTAAGCGTTATCATTTAATTAAATGGCTTGCCAACTTATCAGAGCAAGCAAACAGAAGGCGGGATGATAACGTTGCATCAACTCAAGTGCTGGGTATCTTGCAGTCGGGGAAGCTTTATGGCTCTAGCCTTACTTTTACTTATTTGCCATAATTTATACGAGGCTCTGGGTTAATATAAACTATTTCTTATACATGTATATATGTTATAAATCTTTGCCTAGATGTGGAAACTCATCTGCGAGATGTGAGCTGTGAGGGGCTCTAATTTTTGAGGCACGAAAGCGATGACTTCGTTACATTTCGCTTCTTTTCGTTTCGTTTATCTGCTCGCCATATCGCTCATTGTTTTTTTGTGGAAAGGGAAAATGTCGGTGGGTGGCGGCGGGCGGCGGGAGTTGCACAAGGCAACTTCATTTTCATTTTCATTTTTTTCATTTTCAATTCAATTTTCATCTTCATCTCGAGCCACGGAGCTATCCATCAAGCGAGGCAAGCAAGCTATATGGCTATATAGATTTCGCCGTCATAAAGAGCGAGCACAATATCGAGAAACTTTTACTTTTCAATGCAAAAATATCAGAGGCGCACGACAGGGGTTTATTTTTTGGATTTTTTGTATTTTTTTTGTGAGGGAAAAACGTTTAATTTGCGGCCGCACAGTTGTCGATGCGAGTTCCGACCGCAACAGGCGTAGCAGCCCCCTAGAAAAGCCCCCTCTTATCCTTGGCTCTGCTTTGTCTCCCTTGCACAGCTGCTGCAAGACAAAGACGGGCAGATTTATTGCCCAACCAAACAACTTTGGCACTCCTCGATCTCTCCCTCCGCCCCCTTTTTAATTTTTTTTTGGCTGCACGTTTTTTGAGGCCGCTCCAAGTTTTAGTTTTTTTTTTCGGTTTCAGGGAACTCCTCCTGGGGCCAAAACGGTAAACGCCGAAATGTCAAAAGCGACAAGCTCTCCCACCTTTAATTTTTTCTTTTCGGGTTTTGGGGTTTTTCCTGGGGGGAGGAAATGATGCAGATAGGTCGCCGACTGCAGGGGCTACCCGCAAATGCAATTTTCGCTGGAGGTTGCAATTTCCACTTGGAGGCCAGCCAGAAAAAAAAGAAGAAAAAAAGAAAAGTCAAAAGCGATCTTGGCTGCCATGAGTTCAGTACAAAAATAACAAAATAATCAACAATATTTTGATACTTTAACAGATATTATGGGGGTTTTGCAGCTTACAACAATTATATTTGGTTTAAAATATTTTTAAAATGACTTTAAGATCTTTGTATTTCCAAAGATAAGGTAGTTAAAAATTCCACAACATGCTTACAGAAAAACAGCTTAAATTCCACTTTGTTTGCCACTTAAAAACTTATTGACTTGGGCAAGTCTGAAAGAAAAGAAGAAGGGATTGCTTTATGGTAAATATGCCACGTTTTTGGACCTTTTCACCTGCCGGTCTACCGGTCTACCTTCCCCGTTCTGCTCATCAAATATATGAGAAGGTATGTATCTATGCCACAGTAGCCACCTCTCCATCCGCCTTAACATATTTGTGCAGCACAAAATGGTTAAGCGGCTTATCAATCGAGGGACAGCGGCGCGGGCAGCAAGGGGTTAGGCCACAGGCGTCAAGTGGAGGGATCGGGATCAGGTCTGCTGCGGTCTCCGATTTTCGGTTGGCCACGGCCAACAGATGCTTGCCCATCACCATCCCAATCCTAGACACGCTTTTAACATTAATTTTGCTTTTTGTAGCCGCCTCCTCCGTCAGAAAGCAAGCTGTTTATTTGCTCTGCTTATGAATAATTTGCATTTGGACACTTTTGTCAACGACTAGGAGTCAGCTGGGACCTCTCTCTGCTGGGGACACAGATTTGGCATTCGGATACCGGAATTGGTGCTGGGATTTTATGGATTGCTTTGGTATCCTTCATTCGAAGGGGATTTGTGAATGCGCGCCGGGCCTGGTGATAAATCGCCTTGGAAATCGCTGGCTCTCTCGTTGGTCATTTGTTTGGCAGCCGTCGACCGCCACGCCCCCGTATTGAAGAAACTGGTTTCCCTCCCAGTTATTATTGGCATCCATCAGGTTGGGTTTCCGCTTCTACTCTCGGGAACTGGTTCTTGCGCGCTCCCTAAACCAACATAGAGGAAAAACCTGAAGCTGATTGACTGGCGACGACGACGAGGACTGGCCTGTGTGCCCCCACACTCGTGGAAAACTCACTGGAACCGTTCTAATTTCAGGCCAATTAAGGGGGGCGAGGGGCGAGGGGCGAGGGGATAAAAATCCAGTATGTGTGTGTAGGTAGGGAAATATCTATAAAACTAGAAATCTAGAGAGCGCCAGAGACCATAGATAGCCGAGAGGCAGGAGAGCCAACAAATTTGAGTCTTTTGCCATAACATTTACATCATGACTGCCGCCCCCGTCCGCTATTATCCTGGCAAGCAAATCGCTTACACGTCCAGCAGCAGCAGCAGCAGCGACAAGATACACAAAGTATCTCAGGGATACGGGGATGCGACAGCAAATAACGCAGGGAAAAGGAATTTGCCGAACCTTTTTTGTGCTTTTTTGTGTTCGAGACAATTTATAACAATTCCCTTTTTCATTTGCATGGACACGCCCACTCGCTTTTCCTTTTTTTCGTTTTTTTTTTGTAGCCCCCCGAAAATTTGCACTATTGAATAATTTCTTTGCCTTTGTGTGCGTTGCGTCGTTGCCGTAAACGATTACGAAGGCCATAATAAATAAATGTTTGGCAATGAGGGACAAACAACAAGAGAAAAATCAGGCACATATACATATATTTTCGCCCCTTTTGGGAGAGGGAGAGGGAGAGTGAGAACCCTTCGCCAAAGTCAAGGCCAACGAATTATTATTGAAAATGCAAATGAAAAATGCTTGAAAATGTTTGAGCCACACACACGCCTGAGAGAGGAAGGGACCCTAGGGCAAGGCCGGATCCTTCTCCCTGTCCTGCCCCACAAGCGACCCTCATAACGGAAGGACTAAAGATAAACAGCCTGCGATTGCGTTTTATTTCATTTTATTTTTTTTTTTCCTCTGTTTTGACCCTTAGGGGTGGATAGGGTGTGTGTGTGTGTGTGTAATTGCATAAGTAAAGTCAGCAGTCAACGGAGGGATCAACTGATTCAGTGCCTCCGCTTATTGAGTTCCAGGAAGAGCAACAGAAAATTGGGCATATGATATAGGGGCTAATATGGGAAGGCAATGGAGATGGGTTAACCCATATATATTAATCAGACTCAGCCCAGAATCATTCAACTTGATGGTAAATGGTTCATATATGACTGATACATAATATAGAGGAATATAGACTAAGAATCTAATGTGAAACAGTGCCAAAAGAGCGACTAATCTAGTATTTATATGCCTAATAATTGTTGTTTATATTTGGGTTGCAATTTAAATCAATATTAGAGAACCGGCTGGTTCAAGGTCTTTATAAATTAGCATTTTCCGATGATAGATAAACATTGGAATAATCTGTATTTAGGGCCCTGGTTTTTCGGGCAGCCCTTTTCAGCTCATTTTCTTGTAATTAAAGCACCAAACTCATATCGTTTCCAATTGCTGTTTCAATTGCAACGCCGCCCCAGCCGCCCCTGCCACCCCTTTTACCCATTTCGAGAGCCTCATCATTAATTAAACACTTAATTAAAACTGCAGCCGAGGCAAAATGCAGCGAACCATGTGAGTGTGTGGACATGTGAGGAGGAGCAGAGCGACGGAGGGCTCTCCGGCTGGCGTAGCAAATTGATTAGATGTCATCGCTTTCAACAGTTTTCCAAATAATCGACAGCACTAAAAATACAAATTTCGAATGCCAGCCGCAAAAACCAAACAACGAAACATTTAATGCTCGATAATCGCGTTAATAAACATTTGAAATTAACGCAAAACTTTCGTTTTTCAAACGCAATTTTCGAGATGCCCTCGGGGGAGGGGCAAGGAGAGGTGGAGATGCCCTGATATGGACACCAAATGTTGTATAACAATGGCACCATCAAACGATAATGAGTTCAATTGCACGAAATGGAATAAAATGACGGGAATCAGCGAATGAAATGGAATGGAACTGAGTGTGTGTGCTGTGGAGTGGTGTGTTTGTGCAGAATATGAAAATCGAGTGGAAATACGCACAAACTTAAATATGGAAAACTGTATTTGAATAGAGGGAAAAATTAGGATTTTAGAGAATTTTTTGGGGTATATCCAAGTCCTGAAATGGGTGTGATGAATATATACAAAATAAATAACCTTAAAAGTCAACAAGGAAATTTTGAGAAGTTTCGAATAATCGAAAGAATTATAAATCTAATGTTTTAGTTATAGATTTTCTGTTGTTAAATATATGGAAATTATGATCAGACTTAAATATGGGAGATTAAATAAGAAAATAAAGCGAAAAAGGTGGATTTGAGGGGATATAATCCGGTATATTTAAGTTTTAAATGAAGGGAGATGAAAATAACAAAAATAAGTAGCCTCACTCGCAACAAGGAATTATTTTTAGGAGTTTCAAATAATCAATAAATTCTTTTTTGGTTTATAGATAGTTGTCCCATTTATGTTGTTGTTTCTTTATCAATCTTCATTTGTGAGACATTTCCATATTCGATATTCGTATTCCCCGGACGCACAAACGCTGCCAGCTGTGAAAGCACATCCTTAACCTCCCCATGCCCCGCCCACATTTTGCCATGCAATTTTGAATTAATTTTCAGCTGCATTAGAAATACAAAAAGAAATATAAACAACGGCTGCGGCGGCAGCGGCAGCAGAAAAAACAAAAGCACAGAAGCAAAAAAAAAATAGAAAATTAAAAAAAATGGCAAAATGCAATTTTCACTTTTTTAAAACATAATAAACAACAAACTCGACGACGACGATGCCGCCCGTGGCTCACTTGGCTGACTGACTGCCTGACTGACTGACTAACTGACTCTCTGACTGGGCCAAACCTACACACATGCAGATATGCATATGGCCGAGTGTGTGTGCATGTGTGTTGGTTAGCAAACATTGCGCATACGACGCGTATGGCAAAAGTAAAATGAAAAGTCTCTCCCTAGACTCGTGTGTGTGTGTGTGGAAATTGTGAAAAGCGTATTTGGAGCAGAAAATGTAATGTCTGCACACAAGTCTCCCCCTTCTTGCTCCCTTTCCAGCCTCTCTTTTATATATATATTTTATTTATTATTTTTTCGGGGCCGCACACACACATCGCAGTTCGTTATGCGCTTGAGATTTTTGATTTTACTCCCATTCCCATTCCCATATTTATTTTTGATTTTTCCACCTTTCACGTGATGAGAGCGGTGGCGGAGGAGTTTCGAATTACCGCTTAACAACGGCAGACAGTCCAGTCGGTGATAAGATTGCCTGGGATACTGATAAGATTGCGGGTTGAACAAGGCCGACGCAATACATTGCGGGGTTAATCGTGAGAAACTGCCACCGATTCGGACAATTCGGCTTAGTTGGCCGTGTTTGCATTATTATTATTATTATTTCGGTGTGAGATATATCTGCGTAATTCCCCTCGTCGTCGTGGAAAAATTCAAGCGCCAAGATAAGGAAATTAGCTTACCGGTGAGTGGGCTTATCTAATCCCTGTTTGCTGATAAGTAGTTGCTATAAAATGTGTATACAAAGAGGTAGTGCAGCTCAGGTGTGCCCATCGATTTCTGATTTCCCCTTCCTTTTTTTTTTTTTTTGAGTATTTATCAGTTATTTGGAAATTTTATGACGATTTCTTAAGGTGATAAATTGATTTTTGATAGAGAAACTAGTCTGCTTAGGGTTGTATTGGTACACCCAACAAATCGTCATGGAAACTATACAAACAATAGTGAATTCTATACTTTTGACTATTAAAAATTTCTAAATAAGATTCTTCGTATAAAATTAATACTTAAAAATACACAATTTAAATTATAGAGTATAAAAACTGAACTATTGAGTATACATTTGATATTATGAAGTTATAAATCTCTACTAAACTCGTTATATTGCTTTAGTATATTTTTGGGTGTAGTATTCATAATATATATATGTTTTCAGCTCATGAATGAGTGTAGTAAGTTATCAATAATACAAATTTATTGATAAGGACACTGAGATTAGTTAAACTATTAATAATAACTATAATTTATTCATGAATAAACTAACACATTCGGCCTTAAAGACCTCAAAGCTGGTAGCACATTAATTATATGATTTGCGTTGTATAAATTTACACAACAATCTTGAAATAATTACACACATTTTTTAAGCAAACTAAACTTGTTTATATAAAAAGCTACTACTAGTTGTCAACTGAGGAATTTCCAGATAATAAAGTGCTGATTAGGCCCTAGTAGGATGCGAAGTTGTAGTTTTTAACATTTTTCAACAATAATACTTACTATCAAGGGCCTGAATCACCTGGTTTATCTAGCACACAAGTTCCCGTTGACACAGGTCTCTGTGAATTACATTTGCTGCACTTTTTGAGTCACGGATAATTGAGTTTAAGAGGGAGAGCTACTGGCTAATATCGATGCGTGTGTGAATGAATGATCGATAAATGGCCTGTAAACGAGCTGTGCTCCGACATTGATTCATCAGTTCGATTGATAGCGACCTTTCCGCGACTCTCTGCTCTGCTCTGCCGCGTTGAACGATGGATGGATTAATGAACGATAATTGGGCCCAGCCGGCAAATAAATGTTTGTTTCTCCATTTGTTTGTTTTACAGATCGTTAGGGACAATCGACAGTATAATCGGCGTCATATCAAGCAGCGACATCGACCATCAGCCGAGAGTCACAGTGAACAGCCATTCGCCATCAGTCGTCGTCGTCGTCGTCGTTGTTGTCGTCGTCGCTAATTGCAAGTAAGCCATCAACTATAATTTCTAAATCTATATATACACATTGTTGTACTCGAGGGGTGTTGGGTGTTGTGTGGCAGAGCCAGAGGCAAAGGCGGAGGCGGAGTGGAAAGCTCTCCCGGGAAAACAGCAGAGCAGCACAAAAGTACCAGAGCCAACACCCGATGTAAATCGCATAACACGACATCCGAAGGCGATGGCGATGGCGACAGCTTGCTTGACTAGCTCAAAGTCCAGCGAAAAAATATTAAAACAACCAAGACTATAGGCTACACGGCGAACAAGTTAAGGACAGAGCTGGGTATTAAGTAAAATATTAGAAAAGTAAAGAATTCAAAGGGGAAACCCCAATGATGTATTTCTTTATTTGTTTTGTATTTTAGAAACGATTATAATACCCAAAAATAATCCAAAATTATCCAAATAGCTTATATTATTTATTATACCCTTGCAGAGGGTATTATAATTTTGACCAGATGTTTGCAACGCAGTGAAGGAGGCATCTCCGACCCCATAAAGTATATATATTCTTGATCAGCATCACCAGCCGAGTCGATCTAGCCATGTCCGTCTGTCTGTCCGTCTGTCTGTCTGTCTGTCCGTCTGTCGGTTTCTACGCGAACTAGTCTCTCAGTTTTTGAGCTATCGAGCTGAAATTTTCAGCATAGTCTTATTTCTTTAGCACGCAGTATATATGTCGGAACGACCGAAATCGGACTACTATATCCTATAGCTGCCATAGGAATGATGGCGAAATTAATTAAAAAAAAAATTAAACTTCTCTTTTTTTCAACGAATTTCTATAAATTTTGAGATATAGCAGTATTTTATGGTTCTAGAATTACGGTTTTAATTTCATTAAGATCGGGCCACTATATCTAATAGCTGCCATAGAAGCGGTCGGTCCGTTTATATGAAAATGTAAAATTCTACATGTAAAATGTAAAATTTAAAAAATTCGATGTTTTTTTAACATTACTAAAATGGTTCGATTTTCAATGATCCAATTGCAGACTGCAAGGGTATACCAACTTAACTTCGGTTTACCGAAGTTAGCTTTCTTTCTCGTTATATATCATTTTGTGGCCTAAGATATTGTTTTATATTAGATTTTCCCTTTATAAAGTCTCTGAAAATCATGTTCTTTATTTGTTTTGTATTATAGAAACTTTTATAATTCTTAAAATTGTGCCAAAACTGTGCCAAAATTATCCAAATATTATATATTTTATATCATTCTGTGCCCCAAGAAATTGTTTTATATTTGATTCCCCCTTTAGAAAGTCTCTAAAAATCATGTTGAATGATTTAACTATCTAGCTTTTTTCCCCTGTGCATAGCAGGCAGCAACAACAAGTCGTCTTACTTGTCAGATCGCGTGCCAAGAAATAATAATGAAGAAAAAATCGTGTTACTTAGGCCTGGGCCAAGTCAACAAAAACAAAAGCAAAAGCAAAGGCAAAAGCAACAAAAAGCAACAGCCACGGCGGCAAACTCAACACTTTATGCCTAATAATCATAGCCGCAATTGCAGCTCCCTTGTAGCAAGTACACTCTCCCCGATTTTTCCCCCGTTTTCCCCAAGCATTTCCCTCCGTCATGAGCATTTTGTGTCATGCGCCTGCGTGCCATCTAATTAGCGTGGAACCTCAAAACTCCATTAAAAAAAAAAAGGGGGAGAACTGGCGAACTAGTCAGGGGGAAAAAATGTGAAAGAAAATAAGTCTTTTAGATGCTGGCAAGACCCGGAGCTTGTGGCTTCTCCACGCGAGACCAATGACCATAAAAATCCTTGGTGCTGGTGATAATTGAATGGGGCTTCGAACTACAAAGAATATTAACCATAATTGAGAGAAACTACTAGCCATTTAAGCCCAGAAAATATATATTGCAATACAATAGCAATAAATGGAATTACTGTTTTGTTTCATAAACGAAATGAAAAATGTAAAGTGCAATTAACAAGTTTCTATTGTTCATTGTCAGGAAATTAAAGCAAATAAAATATCTGATTCAAATAACTCACAAAAATAATACGTTTAAAGAGCGACTGAGGCTGAGAACCTCATTGAATCGTTATGGAAGGTAAACCGCATCAAATCACCATCACCGGCAGCCTAATCCCCGCCGAACAAAAGTTTAAGGATCCCAAAATTAGGGAGGATGGGGAGAGTATCTGTATCTGTATCCGCAACGCAGCTTATTTGCAGTCACTCTGCGGGGGCCTAAGCCACTTTAAGCCGCTCTGTCGCTCTGGCGCTCTCGGCTCCTTCCCCCGGAAAAGCGGAAAAGTGAGCTAATCAGGGAAGCTGAAGGGAAGGCCCTTGACTCACGAGCCTCAAACTCAAACTATCTCTGCCCCACCTGCCCCACCTGGATCGGTGGCGTTGGCGGCAGTCAACCGAAAAGCCATTGAAAAACCCCAAAAAGCAGGAGCAGGGCGTAGCCTAATTGCGGCCGCAGACAACATGCTAATTAAAAGCTACTTTGCCAGCCGCATTAATATACACAAAACACCGCAAAAATCATCATCATGTGTTGTTGTTGTCGGCTCTCGGTTCTCGGTTCTCCTGCAGCTGCCTGCATTAATGGCAAACAAGGGTGCGGATCCTGAGGCGCAGAAACCCCTGGATCCCCATGGGGGGTGGTGGCAATCGGTAGGATATATCCCTCAATGACAGCAATTTGCATTTGTTTCGTTTTGCAAAATGTTGCGAGAGGTACAAACAGGCATTCATCAGCACAACAACGCCATTGCCATCGCCATCACCATCGCATCCCCTTTTGGAAAAGAAGAGCAAAACAGGGATTCCGAGCACAGACAGCGGGCGAGGAGGAGGATGTGGGCCTTTCCAAGCGGGGAGCTCGTCTGTTCGTGGCATCATTAAAAATTGTCTTGATGGGTTCGGTTCGGTTCGGTTCGGTTGGGTTTGGTTCTGCGGCTTTGATTTGAATGTTGTTGAGGTGAACAAGAAAGCCTGTTTTGTTGTACCTGTTTACGAGTATCCTGCAGGAAATGTTGGATGGATGTGGTTACAAAAAAAAAATAAGAGCAAAATCGTTGGGGAAAAGCAAGTTAATTGAGGGATTTGCAATTGAATTACAGAAAGAACTATCAAGCTGCAAGGGTGAGAATAAAAACCATAAACAGGAGTTTCCCTGTTAATTTATTCAATATTTCGTTTATTTTTTAAAAAGGCATTAAATGTTAAATACTTTAATATTTTAAATACTAATAACTTCCTTGTTGCAGCATCAATTCTTTGACTCGCTCGTCCTTGCCTTCCCTCCATTTTCTTTCGTTTCGAAAATGTCCCCAAACTTGAAACAAAAATATTTTGTTTCCACTTGCCACTTGCCAGGGCAGAGAGAGATCGACAGGGAGAGGGTGCTGGAACTAGAAATAGGGAAATTTCGAGTGGAAACTTTTCGTTTGTTTTGACTACACAAAATGCGGAATAAACAAACAAACAAACAAGAGCAGGCGAGCAACAAAAAAGAGCAGAGGGAAGATCGGACTTTGCCAAAAAGTTGGCAGTTCCAAGTGCAAGTGCAAGTGCAACTGCAGTAGAAGCCGGAGCCGGGGAAGTTTTCATTCCGCTTAACGGATTCCCAGCATTAAGTTGGCCAACACCACATGCCCCGGAGTCCTTTGCCCCTGTCACCGTCACCTCTTTTCCTTTCAGCAAAGTTGAAAGGGTTGGCGGAGCAATGCGGGACTCTTCGCTTTTAGTTCGCTGTCGAATTCATGCTGGACGCAAATTTATGACTGTCAAAAAGTAAGAAAAAAACAAAGAAATAAGTGCGAGAGCAGCGGGGAAACAAAAACTTTGAACTGCAAAGTGTTAAGTCACCAAGAGAGTGGCAACCAAGGGAGGGCTTGGGTTGGCTTGTATCTTCCTGGGCCTTGACTGTGCTCTTTGCCGGGAAGAATTTTAAGCTTTGACACTTTTGCGCCGCGACTCTTGCCACACACAGCGAAAGGAAATGTTGCATAATTTATGGCCTCACAAAGAGCTATAAGGGGGGGATGATGCAGTGTCCTTCTTTTGGCTAATAAGCTTGGCCCATTTGGTCATTGGAGAGCGGCCAAAGTCGAAGTGAAAACCATAAAAATTTGCCTGAATTTATTTGTATTTAATTCGAACACATTTCTCCTCTCTTGTTTATTTTCCAATTTAATCTTATAAATCACACAATCGTCTATAAATTATTTCGTAAGCTCTGTGCTAACCGAAAACTTGAAAACATGTCACATTAGGCGATTAATAATTTATGGCGGAAAACAGGATGCCATTTGTCCGATTTACGTGCGATTTGCGAATGGGTAATGGGTGGGAGAATGAAAAACAAAAGAGGGAAAAGCCACAAGAAAAACAGTGCCAGAATGTCGATATCAGACATGAAAAGCCCTAGCCTTAGCCCTTCTTTCCCTTCCCGCTCAGCTTTGCAACCCTTTACCCCTTTTTCGCGTTGCACGTGCATCATTTATTCAATGCCTCACAAGTACAAGCACAAGCAGCAACTGCAACTCTTCATTCTTGCTTGTTGCTTAATGTTTTTTATTGCTTTTGTTGCTGCTGTTGCTGGCGACTCCTTAGTGCGATGCTTCCTTAATACGTTTAAAAATAAGTACACAAGTTGCCGTCGACGTTGCCACTTCAGCGTTCAATGTTCCCAGGTCTCAGTATCCCAGATTTTGCTGTTGCAACGTTGCTGTTGCTGTCGCTGTGGCTGCCGTGTTCAGGTTGTTGCTGTGCGGCATTGACTGCTTGAGTAATTGAAGCGCATCAGGATGCCGAGGATTGTCTGCACAGAGGGAAAAAATGGGCCTATTTTTAATGACTGAAATAATAATAAAATAAAATATTTCTAATAAACTTATAAACTTCACTAAAAACGAAATACTTATTTTAGGATATTTTATTGAGTAGATTTTTTAAAGAATTTTATGTATTTTAATAATTAAAATTTATAAAAATATGTTTAAATATTTTAAAATTCACAAGTACGCATTCAGGATATAACCACGCAAAATGCTGAAGCTGAATAAGTCAGCAAAATTAGAACTGATGATTTTCCTTGACTAGGAATTGCTTCTTTAAAGCCCGGAATAATACTAAATAATACTTAATACTAAATTTTATATTAAAACTCCCAAGTGCGTATTCAGGAAATGTTCAGATTGAATCAGTCAGCATAGTCAGTTCCGATAAAGGTCCTTGTCTAGCTACTAAAACAATATTATTCCTTTTTATAGCCGAAGAGTTAGTTAGCAAGTTCAATAATTTAAGGCAAATATGTGTGATCTTATATGAAATGAATTTCCCATAAATATGCAAATGTTCCGCTAATTAAATACCCGGCAACTTGTATCTTAAATGTGCTTTAAAGACTTTGTCAATCATTTTGCCTAAATTATACATAAAGGCTATCGTTATTGTTGAGTGGTCGGGTCAAGTATTCAATCCCTGATTTATTCATTCCTCATTATTTATTTAGCACCACTAAGCGCACACACAATGTGTCTTTGTGTGGGGAAATATGTGTACACACACGCCCACAAACTATATGTGTATGTGCTGATCGGTTTTGTCATTTCATCAGCGAAATTGGAAAAGGATTCCTTTTGGCATCCATCCTTGGCTCTCAAGAGCGTTGAGTTTCCCCCATACGGCATACGGCATTTGCCACATTTTCGCATTGAGGAAAATTCCCTTAACCCATACATATATGTGTCGGATTGGACCAGCTTCGGTTTTATTGTTAACACTTTGATGCCGAAAAGGGAGTCTCAATCAAGGCGATTTACTGTTGCAAATGTGCAAAGCAAATGCAGCTGCAACAGCAACAGCCAAGGCAAGGCAACGAAATGCGCTCAACTCACAATGTTGCATTCAGAAATTGATTGGCTTTGAACGAATAAAAGCTGGGAGCTGAAGCTGGAACTGGAGCTGGCAAGTATTCCCCCCGGGAAAATGGGGATAAAGTAAAGGCAGAAGGCAGAGCAAGCAGATCCCATTGAGATATGCTTGGGGAGATGGAAAATCAAATAAAATTACCTGCCGTCACTGGAGACAAAAGACAAAGTGCTTAAGATACTTGCCTACTTCTTTGGGCTAATCCCCCCGCCCATTCCCCATGCAACACGAATGCAAATTCTAATTAAGCACAAAAAACGACACTCGCCTTTCACCTGAAACCCGAAGGGGAATGGGTAAAAAAATACGGGAATTGGATTGCCAGTCGGGGAGAGCGGGTTCAAGGACACGGACACGGACAAAGGGCAAACAACGAGAGTCGTGTCGAGTTGCCACTGTTGACTTGATTATAATGATAAAATCTAATTAAACAAGTTCAACTTAAGATGTCAACTTAATTTACAAATGCCCCCGCCTTAACCCCTTGGAGATTCCCGGAGATTCCCAGAGATCCTGTGACCCAGCTCAGTTCCCTATCCCTATCCCTATCCCTTCTTCTGCCACGGCGTTGTCTGTCAGCAGCACAAACATCCTAATTACCAACTTTTTGCCAAGACTTTGGCTCTGCCATCAATGGAAAGGAAGGGCTGGCTGGCGACCGGGGCGTGGCAGTGGGCCATGGATCGTTGGGTCAGTGGAGCGCTCCACTTTACATGTTTCGATGTCATCGTTGTCGTCGTCGTTGTAGTCGTCGTCGACTAATTACGTTTTGTGCCCATGGACAGGCGTCACCTAATGACCCAAAGCTGCCTACCAAATCGAAGGGAAAGCGGGGGAAACTCGATGGGGCCAGTAGAAGGGGAAAAGCGAAGAAAAAGCGGTGAAAATGCGTGCGAAAGAGAGAGTGGCCCTCTCGTTTTGTTCTTGTTTTGTGCTACGCACTTTTTTTTTTGCCTCTCTGTGTCCCGGCTCAAAGTACATTTCTAATGACCTTCATTACATTGAGTGGCTCCCCCTGTCGGCCCTTTGGGTCAAACAATAAAGGGGGATGGGGAGGTTATCCAACGCATGAACGCCTTCTGCAGAATTTGCAAGGGATCAAAGGAGGGTGGAGTTAGCTGAGATAGAGGAGAAAAATGTTATTACGAGGTATGTGTATTAAGAAATCTATGCAATAATGCAAACCTGATAGTTATCGAACCAAAGTAATCAATAGGTAATTGTCGCCAAACATTTCGTTATGATAAATCGTTAAAATTGATCGATAAGCAATTTTCAAACAGATTTCGTTATAATAGGTTCTTAAAAAATATATATAAAGGTTAGGAAATATGTTATAGCAATAGATATATATCGAGTTAAGTCAAAAATTGGTTTAATCCTCGATATTTTGATAATTTTGATATCATAAAAAGAAAAAAAAAACAGAAGAAAATAAATACCTACATTTATTTGAATCGACTTAGTCTGTTTATAGTTTTAAATGCATCAATAAATTTCAATTAATACAAGTAACACCACTTTAACATTCTCCCAGCTAAAGTTCCATGAATTCTTTTCAAATATTTTCAATCTTTTCTCTTTTCAGCCATCGCAGAATTCAATATTAAAATTTCGTATGTGGCTAAAATGAGGGATTAACGCTTAAAACGAGCTCAAAAATTTACAAGGTAAGTCTTTAAGGATTATGTAATTAAGTTAGAGACTCGCACTTCTAATTTCTGTTCCGCGTATTATCCTTGTTCCTTCTACACTTCTTCCTCTTCGCTTAGTTTCCTTGTGCAGTGAATAGTTTTTGTTGGACTTTTCCTTCTACTTCGCCTAATAGCTTTGAAATGAGTTTGGTCTTTTTCCACCCGTTATTCCGTTTGCAGTTTGTTTGTCGGTTTGTTTGTTTGTTTGCTGTTTTTGTTTGTTGTTTGTTTGTTGTTGTTGGACTCATAATGCAGGCGATGGCTAAAAGTTCATTAAACGAAGTTTTTTTTTTGGGGGGAGGAAAAATGGTCAGTCTAAGGACCTATGTATTACCTCTTAAAGGGGAAAAGGTAAAGGGATTATATTTTGAATAGATTAGGAAAATATTAATATTTTTCTACAGTTTGTATAACAAATGTATTTTAAACTAATGTACTCTTTAAACAGGTCTTAGAAATATGGGAAAATTAATAAAATATATTTAACAAGCCTATGTACAAATATACCCTTATTTATCTCAGCTTAAAGGGTAATCTAAAACTTATTCTAGCCACAACTTGGCCGCAGACACCATTAGCGGTTGTCCAAGCCCCAAATGGAAGCGGCAACCCTTCTCCCTTTATTTTTTAACAATTATTTTCCAGCATATGGTTCGAAAGAAGTTTCGGTGCATTGGCAATCAAATGGAGCTGCTGCTGCTGCTGCGACTCTTTGATTTCGGTTTCAATTGGTTGGCAATGCAAATGCAAATGCAAATGCCAAAAATGCCAAGTCCCCAAATCCCATTGCTCATACGCCCAGTGTGTCCGTGTGTCCGCTGCCACTGGCACATTTAAGCCTCAGGTTTTCACCCATTTACCCCATTTTGCACCCCTTTTCAAGCAGCGACCACTTTTGGTGGTCGTTTGAAGTTTTTATCCTTATTTATCTTCATAAAATATTCATGCACTTTGCTCTCCTTCAGTCTTCAGTCTCTCCGCATGTCCCTGTGTCCGTGTGTGTGTCCTTTTCTGCTTTTTCCTCTGCTGAAATGCTGAAAGGTGGATGTGGAAGCCACTTGAACTTCGGGATTGAGCACTCAACACTCAGCACTCGGGTGCCGCCAGGTGAGCTTCCTTTCAGCGTCCAGTGTGGATTCTGCTGCTGCTTTTCAATTAAAAATTGTTTTTCACTACATTTGAGTTGATTGATTTTTAATTGATTTCAATTGAGCCAGCCTCCTGGCCAAAAGGGGAGAGACTGCCCAGGTGGCACAGGACGTGGAGCTGGGAACAGAAGCTTTTAAGATGCCTCCCCGGAGAGGACAAGGAAATATGAAGAGCCCAGCCCAGACAAGGACTCTGGGAATTTTTTGTATTTTTGCATTACTTTGCATACTCTGTCGATAATGGGGGAAAAATAAGGGTAAAGTGATTTTCAGATTGAGCAGGAAGTGGTCTTTACTTAACTATTAGTAGTATTTCGTAAATAATCACAGAAATTCCTCAGTTAAATAGTTGTAATATATTTTTATATTCTATAAATTAATTATTTACTTACTTCTTTTACATTTACAGAGTATTTAGTCATTCCTTGTTGTCTTTGGCGATACTTTTTAAGTTGTTATCTCCCCGATGCTGTGGCTCTTCAGCCGCATTGCTTATTTATTATTGACAACCACCTCGACTCACTTGAAACCCCTTTCGGATGTGTACCCGCCTCACCCACAGGATGCAAATTGCATGAGCGGTGTCTGCGGCTTTTGTGGCTCCCGGCTCCGGCTCATAAATTCTTAACGAGGATTTTTGGGCATTTGAATAAAAAACGAGCACGCTGCCCTGTCCAAGTGCAGCGTCGAAATGAAATTTCAAATTAGAAACTAAAGTGGAATGTTGTTAAGTGAATTTTAATTTGCCATTAACACATGGCCGGGGGAACGGTGGCGAAACACAGGAGCCAAAGTATTTCAGCATTTCAGCACCGGCACCGGATGTGTTCCTAAATAAAAACAAAAAATCACAAAAAGGGTTGAATAAGCGAGACAAAAGGCGACAAAGGCAAACTTGCGACAAAAGTTTGTGCAAAAAAACAAAGCGTTGGGGAAATGTAACAGCCCGGCTTTTTCAGTCGCAGCAGCAAACACAAACACAGCTTGGGGAGGGGGAAAAAATAAAATAAAAAGCAGGCAAGCTGGGCAACCCTTCTTTTGTCATGATATATTAGCAACAAGCTAGCAAAAATTGAAGTTAACCAAGGGTTAGTCCTCCGGATTATGTTTAGCGCTTAAAACCAGGGATATCACTTACACGGGCTAGCTGTACGTACTTCCTGTTGGATTTTTCAAGAAGGTACCCACTAAAATCCTTAGTAAATATATTAATTTTAAGATCCCTGTGACACGTTGATTGAATTCGCTGTCACAGAACAGATAGCGATCGATCATTCCTGCCTGCCAGGGCCACACGGCGTATGAGTGATATTCTTCAGGCTGCGTTTTTGTTCAGCCAAAGAAAAGCTCAGCCAGAATTTAAAGCCAGAGTCGGCGCTTGCCGCTTGTTACCTGCTTAATTTATGGCCAGGACCTGTCAATATGTGTATGTGTGTGTGTGTGTGTGATTTTCCCCCCTAATTCAGGCAGCCTTTTCCCTCAGCATTTTCCCTTTTTTCTGTCCTTCTCTGTTTTTGCGTTTTTGTTCCTTGTGCCTTGAATTATGACAGAGCAGGAAAAAGGACATGCAGAGGGAGTGGGAGTGGGAGTAGGGCGGGGCAGTTGCGAAGTTATGGGCTACACATGTTGCTGTCTAATGTTGTTGTTTATGCCATCGCCATTGTTGTTGCCGCTGCTGGAATGTGTAAGTAAGAAAATTGTTTTTGAAATGGCTAACAAGCTATTAGCAAACAAACAAAGGCGAAATGATGATGATGAGGGAGGCGGAGGCGGAGGCGTGGGGCGTGAGGGGTTGGCAAGTGACATTTAAGCGATTCATGCTCTTGTTTCCACCGCTCTCTTGGCCGCTGGGCCTCCATCAATCACAGATTGTTTTTGCCGAGAGAAAAGAAATAACACAGGGCAATGATTTATGAAAGAACTATCGAACGCAGGGCTAAAATAAATTCCAGCAAAAGACAAAGGGCGTATCCCGGAGAATCTCGAGAATGCTCGAAACTAGGACAACAATCGGAGATGATCTCATAAATCAGAAAACAGTTGTTCCTTTGATTGGAGGAGCGGGAAGGTGAATATACTATTGCATATTTTGAAGGAAATACAGAAAAATAAATATCTTCATTTCATTTACTCTTGAAAAAATATTAAATAAGAAATAAAACCTAAAAGCCCATAAATTCTTCACATGTGTGCTTAAAATGGATTTTAGATTAGAGCCAAAATCAATTAGAGCTCTTGGCAACCTTTAAGCCCTTTTGGAGATCCAATTATGGTAATAAAAAAACACAAATTAATGTTATTTTATGCCACTGAACCTTTTCAGCTGCCTCTCCCAGGTCCTAACCCCATTTTTAGCCCATTTGTAGCCCTTCTCCTCCCATTTTTCTACTCCTCGCTGACCAACAGTTTCACCTTGACTGGGCGGGGGCGCAGTCCCAAACAAATGACAATCCAAATTATTTTGACACCATTACCAAAAATGCTTGCGCACAAATACACTGCAAGAAAAGCCGGGGGCGGGGGACACACACACACAATGAACAAAAGCACAAAACTCAAGTGGCAAGCGGCTATGGAAGGGATATGTATGTATAGGCAGGGCCCAGACATCAGACATAGCAACATATTGTGCCATGTAGCATGCAACAACAACAACAACGACAGGGCAGGGCAGGGAAAACAGGAGGAAAAGCGGTGGGAAAAGCCGTAGACAGACAGCGAGAGAGACACACGCTCTGGGAAATTGTCGAGGGAGGGAGGGAGGTAGGTCGGTAGAGGACAGTCCAACTGTCTTTCTGTCCGTCTGTCTGTCTGTCTGGCTGCCTCCCCTTCTATCTCTGTCTGTCTGGGCCGGTCTACGTGCGAGAATGAAAATGCCGGGGAAAATTCGGGGAGGAGGAAAAACTAGGAGCAAGAGGCGACGGCGACGGCGGCACAGGAGCTCTCTCTGTCGCGGGCTCTGCTGCAAATTGCCAGTTAAAATTTTGCTGACATGTCAGCAGCAAACGTCAAACGCACCATGGGAATCCCCCTTTTTCAAGCAACGACAGGGAGACGGGGAGACAGGGAGAGAGATAGAGAGATTGGGGGCAAGGGAGATAGAGAGACAAGGAGACAGAGACACACTCGATGGGGACAAGTGTCAAGTGGAGTTTTACGAGATTTGTTTCGATTTTGTTTAGCCCCGTTCAACGGGTGTCGGCTGTCGCCATCGATGAGTGTTGAAATTATGAAGCGAAACAATCGGGTTATCGATCCCATTATCTATCGATAAGTGAGCGGGGGAAATTGAAAAGAAATTTTAGCATATTTTCATGATTTATGGCTTCTTAAAAGGGAATTTACGGACTTAATGGGAATTTAACTCTGAAATAACAGTGCTGTCGTTTAATTAATTATCAATAAGAGAAAATAGTTAATTATTTATTAACACCAATTACTTTAGTTAATTTTGACTCCTACACAGAGAGAATTATGACATCCAGAAATGGAGAATACGTTTTCAAATACGTACTATTCTCATTTTGAGTACGTATTTTAAATCCATTTTTCCTTAAAAATTCTCTGTGTACGAGAGCCTCTTATTCCTATAACCATTGCTTATATTTGAAAGTATAGGAATATAGAATATAGGTGTTATCGATTTATTGTCTATCGGACTTACGTTTCACTGGATTTACATTGTACATATTTGTTCCCTTTAAACTCAATTTAATATGTGCATTTGTGCGCGTTTTAATGGTAATTTAGCGCAATTTTCCATTGACACATAAAAGCAATCCCTGATGGATAATATGCATATTTACATATGTTCCAGCACTCGGCCAGCCTTCAATAAAAACGTATTTATAACTCTAAACATGGCGACCGACCGACCGACCACTAATTAAATATAAATCTGTGCAAAATGGCCAGCAAATATTTTGGGAACTTGACTAGTATGTATAATTGCCGTGGCATAAAACCAAACAAAACTATGATTATTATTATGAATGAGCTCTGAGCTCTAAGCTCTGTGTGCTCCAAAGGCGACAAATCGGGTGGCTTGGAGGCCTTAAAATGCGCGCGAGGCACTTGGACTCTCGGACTTGACTCGGGGCCAAGAAGCGACCTTGGGCTGCCAAACGCGGGGTAAATATTGACTCACAGCCCTGCTTGATCGAAGCCAAATTGAAAGCCAAACATAAACACGACCCCCTCATGCGCTCACTCGCTCATTCAGTCAGTCAGTCAGTCAGTCAATGAGCCAAGGGCAGCGTTTAATAAACTCTGAGCGTGTCGAAACGAAACTGCATTCCAATGTGGGTGAAGATAATAATAATGATGGCTATATAGTAGTGATAGTAACGATGCCACACAGCCAGCAGGCAGGCAGCTCTTCAAGTATGCAGGGCACCGCGTGTGCGGCCAAAAAATTCAAAAACTAAAAATGCTGAAAGCCAGCAGAGTAAAAACTAAAGTAAAGTGTGATAAAATGTCATTGAAATGTCAGTTCAATGAGGTGGGAGAATGTATGCTGGAATATGGAATACTCGTATGGAGCCACTAGAAGAACCGAACTGAGTGATCACTTGACTTTGGTCCATGGTTATGACAGATTTATGGGGCTCTCAGCAAGTGAATTATGCCTGCACTCGGCATTTAAATATTTTAATGAATATATTTTAAGTGCTGGGTATTTGTGTAAACTAATTGAGGAAAAGCTACCTTGAACAGATGAAATAACTAGCCTTTAAATAATATGTTTAAATATGCATATCCTAATGCTAATGCCTTTCTAATTCCCTAAAACATTTACAACCCTCTTCTGTTGGCAACTGTCAAATCCCTAACTAATTATCCTCACTCAAGCGAGCAAAGGAAAAATCTCGGAAATCTGAAAAATTCCACATCAACATTGAAACATGTCTCCGATTTCGATTTGGATTCTGATTCTAACTTCGACTCTGACTCCGACTCCGACTCCCTCCTATTGCCAATTGTCAACCCTCGTCTTGTCTGACTTTTTCGAGCGTGATATCTTGCCTTCTGTTTTCCCTCCGCCACTTTTCCACTTTCCCTTTTTATTTTTCCCAACCCAACCCCACCTCGTTCTTCCCGGCTAGAGTAGCTTTGTTTTTATTGTCGCCTGTCGCCCTCACAATTGATACATTGATAAATGATGTTGCCGACACTCGGCACTCGACGCCCGACGCTAATTTTGTGTGACAAACAGTTACATGTCAATCCCCGGCTGCTCCTTGCCAGCTTTCGCTCCTTTCCTGAGGAGCTGCCTTAGTCCTGAGGAGCTCTCGCCCCCCCGGGGAGTGCCTGCTCTTGATTCAGCTCCTGATTCAGCCTGGAGTACCCTGTGCTTGTGGGGGTTTTTTCTATATATGTATAGAATGTGTTTATCAAATTAAATCTAAATACAACTATGAAGGCTTGTAGCTATTCTCCTTAGCCAGGGTATGGCCAGCTTCGGTTCCTAAAGAGTCCTTGCCAGCATTACCCCCACGCACTTAATGCTGGCTTGTCATGCGATGTCCTCGCAGGAGGACGCGGTGGGCCACCTCCTCGGCCAGAAATTGATGTTAATTTGAGGGGAAATCAAACACAAGGACAAAGCTGGCTCTACGGGCTGTGCAATTAAAACGCTATTAGGGCCAAGCCCTGAAATGATTACTTATTAGGCCCGGAATTTAATAGGGGGATGTGGGATGGGATAGGTATGATGGTTCATTTCCTCCTTAGCGATTCTGGTCATCATCATCACGAACGGGAACCAGTTGCATCTCCGACGGTGAGACCACCGTTGGTCTCTGCAGCCGTCCCGTCCGAAAGAGCTCCTGCAGCATGGCCAGGACCCGCAGGTGGCTATGCAGCTCCTCCGGTATCCCGATCTCATCCAGATCCGGCGGCACATGAACGTATTGCGCCAGGTAGCGGATGTGAGGGCGGATGCTCTTGTGCCAGGACGACGATTCGAAGAAGTCATAGGGCTCCGGCTGGACGGGTTGCGGGGCAATGGGCACCAGAGCCAGCTGGTTGTTCCGTCGCCTAAAGGAAAAGCAGTGCTCGCTTAAATGAAAATTAAATGAAACTATGAGAAGAAACCAAACCTGGGCCAAATCCAGGACACATGCATAAGGGGTCCAAAGGTAGCGCCCAAGATCACCACCAGAATGGTAAGGCCCACACACAGGCTGTACAGCAGGAACAGAGACATCTTGAGGAAGATGTTTTGGTTTTTTTATCTCTGATGCTCGACCGGAATTTAAAACGAAAAATTACTATTTACTATTTTTTTTTCGAAGATTATTTCAGCGTCACAAAGTGAGAATAAAAAATAAAGGAATTGCTTGTTTGTGATGTTTTTGAAGTTTTTATATTTTGTTTTGCAAAGAAGACTAGACCTTAGAGCCAAGTCACGAACTCGGCAGGTGTTTAGAGGCTACACTTCAACCCCATCCCATTGTTTTTATCAGCTAATTAATAAGCTTCAGATACTCAGTACTTGCGGAGATAGCTTAGGTATATCTGGATAATAATAAAAATATTTTATAGGAATATTAATTCATGAAGAAAATGGGATAGAGCTTGGAAATGGTTTGTAACCAAGCTACCTAAGTCTTGAATTTATTTTTATTTATTTTGGAAGCTTTTTCTATGTAAAACATTTAAATAATTAATTCTTCTTGTGGCTGGCTTTCAGCTAGAGGGTATTCTTTGGCCCAAACTGCTGCCTAATAATAATAATAAAAAAAAAGAGAAGCTACCTAATTGCTGTTGCCGGCGGTCGCTCATCCGCGAAATGTGCGTCGATTAAGCCGTCTTGTGGCCATGTCCACTTGCTGTGCCGACCGATCCGATGATGATCGCAGCGATAACCGATGGTTGTGATTATAGTGATGAGCACATCTCCCAGAATATATTCCGAATTCAACAACTAGCCGGAAGTGGGCGGGCAGGTCGATTATTTGATGATTTTCATGGTTAGTTTGAGAGAGCTTTCCGCCAGAGTGAACCTTCAGAGGATTACTCATATTTATATTCATGTTTATATTTATGGCCGTCGCTTGTTGGTTATTGAATTCGCCATACAACTCCCTCTCTGCCGGAGATTATTCATTATTTGTCCGATTTTTATTTCGTTTTTTTTCCCCTCGTTTTTTCCTGCCATTGTTAATTGCGTTAAGCCCAAGTCAATTATCGAGTAGTGCGGAAGAGGAGGAGCTCGAGGGGGATTTTAATTTTAATCCCCCCCACCCATCGTTTGTTGTAAATAGTTTTTTATTTGTTTTTTTTTTTACTGTCGCCCTCAATGAATAGATGAGTGATCGATGGATGGAGGGATTAAGGCTGGCGAGGAAAGCTGACATCATGCGAGAGGCTGAAAATTAAATTTATATGAAAATAAAAAAGTTATTAAAAGTACTGGAGGGTTAAATAAATAAGAAATATAGAAGGTTATGGCTAAAACAATTTCTAAAAGGATTTATTTGTGGCTTTAAGCATAAAACATGACTTGCCAAATTAGAGGGAACAAACCTGAAAGGTGAAAACGTAGAGAAACGACTCAGAAAAGATCAGAAAAGCACCGCCAAGAAAGACATAATCCCCCTGGCCAGGTTCAAAGAGCGATCGAAGTGACCCCGGGCCCGAGTACAAATCTGAGATCTCCCAAGTGCGGAGCCGAAAGATAATGAAAATTAAAACGCTCGCAGGCATCAACCTCAAAATCAACTCACAAATCTCGGCGTCTCTCGGAGTTTCTTGAACCCTCTCGCAGGCGGAAGTGGCGTCGGTTATGACTCACACACACACCTCACATCAGATGTGCGTACCACAAGATACTCAGATACTTTTCGAGGAGGAGACTAGGTAGGCGCACATACTCAACGCTGAAGACAATTGTGGGCAGACTTTTTGGGGAGTGGACTCCGAATGGTGTGGGCGGCACGCTCCGGAATCCGTGTATCCAAAACCAATTGAATGATGGCTTGTATATATTTTCGGTGCTGTCATAAATTCATTTTCGAAGGCGCCCACGCCTGACTGACAATCGCACTTAGATGTCAGAAGAACTATTTTTAATTTCACACCTCGATGTGATTTACGGAGGGCAGGGACTGATGATGCTCGGGTCGGGGGTCTCCGAGGAGTCTTGGCAACAGATCCCAGCTGGCTGGCATTAGGAGTATAATCCCCGTGTTTGGGTGGGGATTCGTTAAGCATATTTCCCCATCATAATGGAAAAATGAGCTAAGAGTTTGAAGAGGGATTTTAAGGGGGTTTTAAAGAGGTTTTAAGGGGGTTTTAAGGAGGTTTTAGGGGGGTTTTAAGGAGGTTTTAGGAAGGTTTTAGTATGGTTTTAGGATAGTTTTCAGGAGATTTTACAGTTCTTAATGAACATTAGGTATGGATTTTTAAAAACTTAATCTCAAAGAGATCCCAGCTATTTTAAATATATTTTTTTAATTAGATTTAATTCCCCGAAATACTGATCATGATCAACTATGGCTTTAATAAGCTCGCATATGGCAGCAGCTTCTTAATTTAGTTGGCAATTAAATGAGTTTGACCCATTTCCCGGGGGCAACTCGCGTGTGGCAAACACAACACAAGGCAAGGCCTGGAAAAGCGGAAAAGTGGAAATGTGTGGCAGAGTGGCAGAGTGGCACAGGGATCCGATTCAAAATCGAGGAGTAATGTGTGCCACTGGAGCCGCCTCGTCCGCCGCCTGCTCTTTCTCCTTTTTGAAAACTCAAACAAAAACCCAACCCCGTCCCGTCCCGTCCGCCGCTTCCTGTGTCTGCAAATGAAAATGAAAATGGAATTAAGCACACAAGCAGCAGCGGGAAAAGGCGGGGAAAGGCACAAGTATATATATATATATATCCTCCTCTTTTTTTTTTTCTCTGTGTGTGCACTTAAAGATACAAGACAAAATGAGAGAGGGGGCAGGAGCAGCAGGGAAAAAGTTCAAGTATCCTAAAAGTGCTTCTCCCAGAGAGAGCCAAGAGTGTGTGGCGGGATGTGGAGGATACCGAGTGCAAGTGAGCGAGATTCAGTTGCATTCCCAGCCTGGCCTGGCCCGAACCCCGTGAAGTCAAGCCATCTGAAATGTGGCGTTTATATTGTTAAATTTCCCAACTGCCATCCTTGTTGCTGCTGCTGCTGCAATTGTGCATTCCCTGAATTATTCAGCAATGTTTGTTAGCATAAATAACTGGCAAAATTTATTAGCGCTGCCCGGGGCTGCTATTTCAGGATCACACGGGATTGTATCAGTCGGATTTGGGACCTTTTCAAGGTTTTCAAGGTTAGAAAGTATTAAATATATTATATATTAGTTATCCCTCTTGTTTTCCTTATTTCCTGTTTATTTATGCTTCCAATAAATTTTAATTGAGATCGTTTTTATAAATTAATGCTGGCTATTCTGATTAATTGGGATCAGATGTTGCTGCTGCTGCTTTTGCGTGTCGACAGGATCTTAATCATTGAGATTGAGCCAGACAAGTCTGCCAGGCTGGGTCCACCCCAATCTCTCTCTGTTTCCCTCGCCAAATCTCCCTCCTTCTGCCTGTCAGTCAGCGAATGTGTTTTGAATTATTGCGCTGTAAATTCAAAAAGGATGATAATGCCCGGCTCCCCCTGCAGTGTCAGCTTCTGTTGCTATTCCCGCTCTCGGTCCTGCTCAAGTGAAAAAAGATGGCAAAACAAAAGGATATTGTGACAAGGATTTATTAGTGTAGAAACGCAGAGAGAGCGAGTGTCTGTGTCCATTGTCTTCGCCGGGGTGGATTCTGTACACAGCTACAGCCGGGGGTCGTGTCAAAGTGCAATTATTGCTCATTGCAGGCGCAGCAACAGTCCAGTCCCTCCCCGAGAGAATCTGGCTGCGATTTATGGCATTCAATCTGCTTGCCAACTCTTCTCCTCTTTTTCGGGAAATTGGATCTTGGCAGCCAATTAGGTGGGGATTAGGTTACCTGGCCTGGCCTGGCCTGAGCCCGAAAAGGAGCAACTTTTGTCGTTCGGGGAATTTGACTAATTTATTTAATGGCTTTGGTTATAAGCGGGACATGGATACTACATACTAGGCTGGGGGCGGGTTAACTCTGCCCTCTTTAGCCAAGAATAATGGGCCAAATCTGCTGCAAAAGTTTTATTGCAATTGCCAAATTAATTTGCCAGCCAAAAAGTTTGCACAAGAAAGTGTGGGGGCTTCCGGGAGCAGCAAGCTTGAGCTCGCCCCCACACAAATGTGCGTTCATTAATTTAATTTTTCATTAAAGAAAGCAAAAGCCCCGAAGGGTCGGGTCCAAAAATGAAAAGTGTCATAAGACTGCCACTGCTGCCGCTTCCCAAAAAAAATACGAGTATTATAAAGGAAAGGGGAATTTATATTTGACCATAAACAAAAGGCCGCACGAACAGCATTCAAATTACTCGAAGCGGAAAAAAGGGGGGCGCAGCGATAAAGGTGGGGAAATTGCGGAAAGGTATCACCTTTTATTTTAATATTTCGGTCATTAAAAACCGTTTCACAGAAGCAGAAGCGTAGCAGCAGCAGCAGCAGCCGTCGTCGTCTCGAGTTGATTTGGAGTTTTTCGTTTTCGGTTTCGTTTTCGTTTCCGATTTTGATTTTACGTTTTTACGATGACGGAAAAAAAGTTATTCAAACCCGAGGAAACATCAGCGGGAACAACAATTTGAACAAAAGCAATAACCTTTAACGCTTGCGAGAAAAATTGAGGGAAAGCAAAAAAAATAAAATATATAAAAAAGAAATTAGGCGGCAGAGCAGGCTGGAAAGGATATTCGAAGATAAAAATACTGTTGGATAAAAATACAAATTGGGTATTACGTTTTAAGTAACTTTAAAAAGTTAGTATTAAATAAATAAATAAATAAATTAGAAAATAAATAAAATTAAATTTAAATATTAAATACTGTAATTAAAATACTTAAAACTGTAACTAAAATTCTTAATGCTGTATTTACAATACTTAATATTGTACTTTAAAAAATCTCAAAAAATTGTACTGTATACTTTTAAGCGGCTTTTCAATAGATTTCAAATCAAAAACAAATTTTTTTAGGATTTATGTACTCATTTTAATTAAAATTTTAATTAAAATTAAAAAATATTTACCCAGAAATAACACTTTGTTTAGGATTCTGTGTTTTAAATTAAAATAATTTAATAAATATGTAAATACTGGATCTTCCATCCTCATCCTTGTTCACAAAAAAGAAGGCCGCCCTTTTTTGGAGTGTTGGCGTCAAACAATTAAGGCTAAACGCTTTTATAACGGCCAAAGGGGGCACGCCCGGGCGTGGCACCGGAGTTCCTGGGCAGGTGAAACTCTGGCACTAGAAACCCGAAACCTTGGGGCGTAGATTTTTTCGAAGTCGAGTCGAGGGGGAAATGGGAATGGTCTTCAGATTAATGACACAGCGCAATTTTTACGATTGTTGTTGGCCAAGTTTGTGTTCGAACAAAGTTCCTCCGACGCGCGATGAGTTTTCTTCATGTTTTCCATCGCACTTTTCCGACGTTCCCGGCCCCGCGGACATTCCATTCGTTTCCCTTTCACGAAATTTATGAAATTTCACCTTTCGGCCAAGCAATTTGCTCCATTTACATTCTTTATTAGCCGCCGCAGTTTACCGAGAGATTGCCGGGGAGGGACACGGCCAGGCCATGGGCAAAAAAGTTGTTTCAAAAGAATTTCAACATTGTACGGAAAATACGGGAAAAGTACGAAAAATACGAAAAATGCTAAAACAAAAACAACACACGGGACTTCAAGCAGGGACAGAAAGCAGAAACCAGAAACGGAAACGGAACAAAGTTTTCCATTTCTTCTGGCGGAAAATTATGATGAAATATGTAAACTTTGTCACATTTCGCGCGGGGATTACAAATAGGAACGCTGGAAAGGGAACATAAGTAAAGGCAACAAATAAAAGCAATTTTATTAAAATATTTAAGCAGCACTTAAATAAATAATAAACATTTTTATTATGCATTCAAATTGCATAAAATGAAAGCTCAAGTAAACATCAATTTCAAACGGAAAAGCTTTGGCTCTCTCTTTGCTTTAATTATTAAAAACGCGGAATGAGAATAAAATAATTCGGTTAATGTGTGAAAAGGTTATGAATAAATCAGAAATAATGAATATAAATTAACCTGCCTGCAGAGCTACCTGACTAAATATAAAAAATTCAAGTTTATTATACATTTCACTTCAGGGAAGTGACATTTTTGGGCCATAATAGTTGGCCAGACAACGCTGTTATCCCAGGCGAGACATGGGGAATTTAATAAATTCATCATCTTTCATTTAGTCTGTTACACTGTCCCAAAAAAAGGGGGAAATCTAGCATGAAGAATGGAAATCATAATAAAAACAGAAGGACAACCTGTGATGGTGACAGGCAACGCTGGCCAGGAGGAGTTACCAAAAAAGTACAACGAAAAAAGGCAAAAGAAGACACAGGAAAAGAGCAAAAAAATCGTGACTGTCATTTCAACGAAGCGAAGTTATTTTTCATGACAAAGCAGCCGAGGAAAACTCCGCCGCCGACTCCTCCGACTCATTTTCCGACATTTCCGAAGAAGAGCGCAGGGAGGCATTCCAGCGTTAAAATACCTTTTACTGGCACATTACCAGCACCATTTCCCTCCCGGTTTCTTTGCCTTTTCCCCGAAAACCCCAAAAAAAAAACCGAAAATGCAGTCGACGTCGCTGCGTTTTTCATGAAATTATTACGACTTTGGAAATGAGGTCGTACGAAATGTCGTTACGTTGGCGGAACAAAGTTATAGCCCCGCTTCGCCACTCCTCCTGGTAGCCGCTGCTGCTGCTGCCGCTGTCCACAGCTCGTTTTAGTTTATTGTTGAAAATTTCTTTATTGTGTCTCTCGCTCAGCGGAAAATGTTTGGAAATTGGTTCGAGTTGAAAAGCGGGAAAGAGTTGAGGAAGTCCAAGTCCAGATAATCCTCGAGTGTTCCCCTATGGATTTATTACCCAATCATAAACTGATTTCAGCAACTTGTCTACAGAACCAAAAAGAATAATAAGTAAATAAAATATTGGTGAAAGTCTGGCTTGAATTTTGTTTGAATGGATTTCCCACGTTCATTCGGGCCAAGCACTTGATGTTCTGCCATTATGATCGTGAAAATAAATAACCATTTCCTCACATTTTAGCACTTTTCAGAGAGGTTTTCCTCACTCTTATAGCTTAGCCATATAAAAAGATAGCAGAGATTCTCACGCTCTCTATGTTTATTAACTGATATTTTGGGCTTAAAGGCTGATCCAAGCTTTCTTCTTTATTAATTCGAAAAAAATACCAAATTAAATATTGATCTTGATCTTGAGTCTCTGATTTCTGAGAGATCTCTCCAACAGAGAGACAGGGAGAGTGAGAGGAGAGAGAAATTCTCACGCACCTGTGATGGAGCTGACCCACTTGATCCGTTTCAGTTCCATTCATTCAGCCATTATTCTCGGCGTCTAGACGGGGCGAAAACTATTGTCACTCGGTCTCCATCCGTCTCTTTTTGGCCATCTAAGGCTATCTCTTTCACAGCCGGGCAGATCTTTGTCACACACACGCGTAAAGATCGCATTAAAAGGCCATAAAAAGGCAGCAAGGCATTACTCTTATTTTTACTTTTACGTGTCCCACAGCCACTTGGTAATATGTGGAGTATCTGCTATATATGTCTACCAGCGACTCTCCTTTAGTTTACGTTTTTTTTTCGGCTGCTTTCTCGCACTCTCGCATCATCATCATCATCAGCAGCAGCAGCAGCAGCATCGTCGCGTCTCGTGATGAAGGCCATCAAAAATCTAATAAGCGTGAAATAATTGACATTTAAGCAAAGCGCACGCACATAGACAATGGACTTGCCTCGGACTCGGTCTTGGTCTCGGGCTGGAGAGTTGGGGCTTGGACCGGCAAAAGAACCGCAGTCGCTGCTGCCGCCGCCGTTTCCCCCGATTTTTTGTAGGCCAAGTGACTGAGAATCATGACAGATGACCGCACGTACACTTCACGTTTCCATGTCTCCACGTTTCACGACCAAGATATATACTCGGGGGGAAAAGCTTGAGAAAAGGCGGGAGGCAACTCTCGGACTGGAGATCGGTCTCCGTTTCTGGGTCATGAACGAAAAGGCAAAAGAAAAAATTTAAATAATGAGTTGGAGTTTTATTTTCTGGAGGGGGAGTAGGGAGCACAGAGCACAGAGGGAGATGCTCATTCGCATTCCCGCCCACGTTTTTTTTGTATTTTTTGACACCTGTATCAGGTGGTAAAAGGGGGCAGGGTAACGCGACACGTGATGGGCATGCAAAGTGGACGCGGAAGGTCAACTATAAACTAGAGTGGGGGCCAAAGAGGTGCTGAGAATTGAAGATCAAGAGGGAAACGTTGGTGTAAGTTGAAGCCTTTGTTGGTGTAATCTTTGGTGACGTTGGTGTAAGAGGAAGCAAAGAAAATGTTGGTGCAAGTCGCTGTAAAAGAAAACGTTGGTGTAAGTCCAAGCCAAGGAACTTTGGTGTAATTTGAAGCTAAGAATACGTTGTTTTAAGTCGAAGCCAAGGAATAAGTTAATGTAAGTAGAAGTTGGTGTAAATTAAATCAGCAAAGAAAACGTTGGTGTAAGTAAAAACTAAGGAAGCGTTGGCTTAAGTTGAAGCTAAGGAATAAATCTCATAAGAAACTAATTTATTAAAAAACTAATATTTTAATTGCCTAAAATATAGCACGGCTTTGGTTTTCGATACAACAAACACGAAGAATAATCTCTTTTTACACCCAGTTGAACCTTCAATTCATTTTATGACCCCTATACACCTATGAAAATATTTGTTACGACCTGACGAATCTGTGAGAATAGTTTCAAGTTTATGGTTTCAACAGCCGTTTCTTTACTTGTCCCCCAAATACACTCGTACCCACACCTACCATTGACACATCAGTCCAATAACTCTGATATATATTTCTGTGTGCAGAAAAAACCAACAATTCACATTGAAACCCATCCATTTATTTTCTTTATTTTTTTTTCTTGTGTTTCTTGCAGTCGAAACAGGAGCTGTGCAGCCTGAGCCCATATTCAATGTCCACAATTTAAATGGTGAGTGCAAAATAGAGTGTGAAATGCATTTATAAAAGGCGCAGCCCCTAAACCAAATTGCTTTCCAGTTCAGTTGGAAGAGTGGGTGTGGGTTTGTGTCGGGGGAAAGGCTTTACCTATAAACCGAAATGAATGTCTGCAGCTCAACCGCCGCCCCGCTGAGCTGTTCGATGGGAAAAATGAGAGAAAAGCGGGGGAAAATCATTGGGGGGATAGTAAAAAAAAAGGGAAGAGAGGAGCAAAGGGTTTACAAAGGGAAGTAATGCAAATAGATGCCTCGCTTTAGACAGATGGACTTGTTGGTGGCCCCCCTGGGGGCATGGTCATACAAAAATAAAAAAATAAAATCTCGTGCTGACTGGCACAGAGGCGTCCAGCCATCGGAGGGGGTTGCTGATGTGTGTATAGTAAAGGGAGTGATAATAGTGAGGAACTGGTCAGGGCTTTGGAATGTCACAAACCCCGTCATTATGATCATCAAAACGAAGAAGATGATGACGTTGAAATGCAACATTCGTCGTTTTTTGCTTTATAAGAACTCCCCTCGCTGAGGAGGACAATGTGCCACATTGTGTGGCATGCAGATGAGCCGGAACGAATGGGGGGAAAAAAGTGATACGAGCTTGGGGTCACCTGTAGGGTTAAGAGTGATGTAACAAGTCTGGTAATTCTCACCAAGAAGGGCAAAATCTGACCAGCAATAGTGGTTCTGTGTTTAAGGAAATGTGAATAAAATATCATTTTAACTTGAATTGTTTGGATTATAATCCTGTAACTATTGAAGAAACATTACCCATAATTTATGGGCTCCTCTTTCCCTTCAAATATGATATCAATAGAAGGCTCCCCCCTTTTCCTTTTCCTTTACCAATTTGTAGCTCTGCTCAGCTGGACTTCCTCGGGAGCCGCCGCTCCTCCCGGAACCCGGAAACATGCTGTGCTGTGTGTGATTAGACACCCGACCACCTCCTCGCCCATTAGGAAATCCCAGGGAAATCCAATGCCCCTCTCACCCCACGCTCTGCTGCCATTACGCTGACCAAATATTGCCACAAGCTGTCGGCGCGAAATCCTCGGCAAAGGAGGGGCTGGGCAGGGACATTGTGCAAAGCAAACTGTGCAATTATTTGCACAACTAATAATTCACTTTAGTGTCTCATTCAGGGCAAATATTGGAGGAGAAGTGACAGGCACAATGAAACAGGAGGATGAGGAGGAGGGGGAGGTGGGATTGTCATCTATCGATGCAAAGAATGCACTCTGTAGAGACCCCGAAAACCACTCTGGAGATTCGCATCTTGCCAGTCATGTTTGGCCTTTCGCGAAAATGTCAACGAAAAGCCGCTTACCAGCTCCTCTTCTGTAAAATATTCCTATATTGCTTTAGTGCTGCTTTATTGCTGTGTGTTTTTGTGCTTCTAATTTGGCTGTCTATTAGAGAAGCGGCCTTGAGAGAGGCTATAGCCGGGCTCAGCGATTGATTCCCACAATGAGTTGAACAAATTGTTTGCATTGAATATGCCCGGCCTGGCCTTTGTTTGGCTTTTGGCCAGTTTGTTTGGGCTAATTGCCGCCGTATTGCTGACTTTGCTGAAACTTTAAATCGTCTTAAAAGAATCAAAGTCTATGTCTCTGTACTTGACACTTTCAATTTGCATGTTTTAATTTATTTTTCGTATTTTAAATTGGTCATAACTTGAGTTCTTAGCCTCACATTGCTTACTGTTAATTGTAATTATTTTTAAAAGGATTTGACTTTTCTTGAGCTCCTGAAAAAAGTCTCGCAAGTAGTCTCACCAAAAATGTCCTCTTTTAAGTGCTCCAAAATGGCTGAAAGTCGGCGTCATTCACCTTCAAAATCATGTCGCATTTATTGAAGCGGAAAAACCAGTAATTAAATGTCCCAACAAACCCAGCCAGCCAGCCAGTCAGCCAGCTTCGCTTTTCCCCCTTTTCGGCCCGACCCAGTGTGCGGCAATTTGTAATTGAAACTTTCATTTTCGTTGCCATTTTCTTCGGCAGTTCGGAGCTGGAGACTTACTCCCCGGCTCGGCGACATCCATATTGGTTCCGTTTGGTTGAACAAGATGTTGTTGCCCCTTTTTTTTCGGTTGCTTATCATTTTTGTTTTTGATTCGATACAATCCATTGACATGATAATGTCACAATTACATGCAACAAGCATTAGGCTAATTTCAATCATGAGCGAGGCAATGGAGAGTTTCATCACGACACTGGTCTCTGGGTTTTTTCTGAAATTGCAGCGGAAATTATAGATGAGAAAGGCCTCTAGTTAAAGAAAGGAAAATTGAGGCTGATCATTGAAAACTTTAAATATAAACAAATATATAGTGAAGAATGAAGAAAGATTAATTCGAGCTCAAGTTATGTTGATGAAAACTTAAATGCCTTGGCTGCAAAATTGCTTTTTCAATAATAAAAATATTAAGGAAATAAGAAGCTGAAGAAGCTTAAGTATTTCCATTTTATTTAGTATTCTTTTTGATTTTAAACTACATTCTCTTTCTCTATCTATCCCCTATCGATAACACAAAAAGGCAATTTATTCAGCAAGTTGTCTGCTTTAGTGGGGCAAAAACAAATTGGTTTGAAACTCGATGACATCCATGTCGCGTTGCTTCCGCCGTATTTGCTGTCATTGTCGCCACTGTCTCGCCCTTGCCTTTATGCAGCCGAGCAAGAGAAGGGGTGCCCCCAGACTGACGACGACGACTGACTGGAAACTAACTGAAAACTGAAAGCTGAGGAGCAGGGTAGGTAACAGGTAACATAGGTAGCTACGGACTAATGAATGACATGCTATCCTAATGAATGACGAGCTCTCTCTGGCCCTGCCCTGCCTTGCCTTGCCTTGCCTCTTTGCTACCTGAGCAAATCAATGGTGCTTGGCTTAAACAAATGATGAAATACGATATTTGTCCTCGACGGCACTCGCTTCCCAGCTTTGTTTTGTGCAGGAAACTGGAGACTCGCAACGAGCTGCAGTTAGCGGACAAGAAATTATTATTAAACATTATAACGTTAACGTTAACGCTATGTGCCGTTGGTTATTCCGTTTTGCAAATGCCAACTTAAACTTGTCAACGTCGAAATAAAAATTAAGCACAATAAATTACGCATACGCCGCATAAGCCAACGAACGGAACGGCAGCCCCCACCACCGAACACCGGCAAAAAGTTGACTGTAAATGAACAAAAAATAATTAAAAATGCATTTTTCATTAAGGCATTAAAATGCATTGCCAGCGGCGAGAGAGAGAGAGAGAGAGAGAGGGAACCTGAGAGAGGCCATTCATTTATTTCATTTATCTTGGGGTTGCCCCAAACCGAACTCGAACTCGAATCGCGCGAATTGCCAACTGCAAACTGGACTGCGGCCCGCGAGTTCATTGATTACAATGCCGACGTCATTGCTGGTGATGGCAACACGAAAAAACAATGCCTTTTAAATATTAAAAGTAAAATAATAATATAGAAAGAAAGTTCAGTATGCCCTTTACTAGCCCCTGTCTCATTTAACTTAATTTAACTTAATTACCAACCTTTTACGGTTCGAACCAATTGAGAATTCTAGAGTCCCCAAAGATATTTATGCAATAGCTTGTTAATCGATTTAAAAACTAAAACAATGCCTTTTCAATAATAAAAATAAATAAATAATATAGATAAAATCCCTTACTCTCATTTACCAGCCAATGTCTCATCTTCCTTAGCATTTAACCTAATTAGCAATTTTAAATTTTAGCGCCCCTCTAAGATATTTGTGCGATAGTTTTTATAATCGATTTTTTCGCCTTTCATGAGTTCCATCCCTAATCCACTGGGTAGAGATGTGCTCGGGGAGTTGCGTTTATGTCATTTTGAAATTATCATTAATGCCTTTGGGGGTTGAGTGCGAGTGTGCGGCGTTGGGGTTGGGCTTATCGAAGGGGGTTAAGCATTAAGCAAAGAGAAAGGGGGGGCACGGGTGCAGATATGACCACTTCATTTTGCAAACAAACAGCGGTAGCAGCAGCAACAACAACAACAACAAGAATTTTTGCGGTGTGCAGGTCGGGAAAATCCAAAGAGGGAACGGAGAACGGACAAGAGGCTTGTGGCGCGTGACGGTCATTGAAACAATGCACGGAAAAACGCGTGTAATTAAAACAATAAAAAGCGGCAAGCGACAACGACAACAGCAACAACAACAACAGCAACAACAACAACAGCAACAACAACAACAGCAAAAACAACAACAACATGCAGCAAAATGTCGAGTTAAGTTTTAATTTTCACAAGTGTGAAAAATACTATTGAAAAAGGCCGCGCACACTCGCGAAACAAAAAGCGCGCCTCGGCCAACGAGCCACTTCCGCCCAACAACAACAAGCAAAGCAACAACAACTTCAACAACTACTACAACAACAACAGCAACTATGGCAATAAATAAGAACAACAACTAAAACAGGCAGAACTACAGCTACAACAAACAATTGAAGCGCCAAACCAAACGCAAAAAAAGAACTCTTGAAAAACACTGAGAATGAACAGAATTTTCGCAGCTATTTGTTGTTTTTCTCTTTTTTTTTTGCGCCAGTGAAAAGTGTTAAATTATAGGGCCAGCAAGCAGATAATACTCTCAGGTGCGGATCATCCTCAGTGGGTGGTGGTGGTGGTGGTGGAAAAAACAAGAGCCAGCAAAGAGCTTACCCTAAGGCCATCTGCTTTTCATGCTAAAATAGTTTATTTGGATCGCCATCTAATTGGATGGATTGTAGGAGAGAACATGGACATTATTTGGCTTTATTTTCTGCGTTTTTTAATGCAACATCAAACAGATAATATCGCGAATGTACAGCGAAAGGCAATTAAATGTGAATTAAATGGAATTTTAAGCATATAATGTGAAAAGAAAAGCCAATGTAAATTTATATATGTATATATTTCCTGCAAAATAAAACGAAACGAATTAAATTGAAAGCTTAGCTGAATTACAAATGTATTTTGTGTAATAATTAAATAACTAATACGAGAGATAATAAGCGAAAATATATGTAAAGATGTAATAGGCTGTAAATTGCAATTTGAGGCATTTATTTTGGGCCACAAATCAGTAAGGAAAGAGAGTCATTTCCGGCGGCAGTGCATCCTTAATTGAGGACAGTAATCGAAAGGATTGTGTGGGTTTCGGGGGAAATACACAATGGCTCTGGCTCCATTGAAAAACCCACGCCAGCGATGCCAACGATCGTGGCATGTGCCGAAATATGGCTTCAATTTGCGATGCGAAATGCGGCAAGAAAAGTGAATGTGAATGTCTGCCCGCTGTATTTTCCCAGCTCTTTGGTGACTGTTTCTAATCCCGAAAACGAAACAAAAACGAAAACGAAATGAAAGCGACATTTTTGGCCACTGCAAGTCACTGAGATTCCATGGGATCTCGGCTCCCGATCTCCAGCTCTCGATTGCGCAATGTCACATCGGCGAATGTTACATCCGAAACATCGGAAGTGGCCAAAATCAATTGCAGTTTGTTTTTGTTTGTACGAAGCACTTCTGCCGGCGGAGTGAAGTAATCAGAGTAAATAAATATACCGACTGATGAAAGAAATCAGACGAGGCACCCAGAAATGCCAATCATGCGCGCTAATAACAGAAACAACATCCCAAGACGACGACGTTGGGGATGACTATGGCGATGATGATGATGAGGATGAAGATGAAGATGGCATCAAAGCAGCAGAAATCAATTTAATGCAGTGCAATCAAAAGTTGAAATTGAAGTGCGGAGTCGGCAGCGGAGTCGTCGGAGTGGCCAAAGCAGCAAAAGTTGAAAGTGTGCTCGAAACGCAACAACGGAGGCAATGGCACAAATCTGAAGCAGTTGCCACAACGGATTAGTTGCATAAATCAACAGTTTCGACGGGGTGACATAACACAAAGTCCATGAACATAACACCTGAAGATGACTCTGAGGAATTCCTCTAAGGGAATGACTGTCAGCATTGATTCTCTGAAATGTAAAGCTTTCTTTGTGTCTCGGTTTTTTTATTTTTTTTGTGGATTTATAATAAGGGATTGTTTTCTGCTAATGCGATTTTTATGAGCTAATTCTTTAGGTTTAGCTATTATTCTTTACTTTATTGGTGGTTCTTTTTTGAATATTTTTCAAATTGATTTTTAGATTTGCCCAGAAAGTTGTTCCTCGCAATGCTCTTCTCAATTTCCACGTTGAGACCGGGAAAGCGAGCCAGGAGCGTGTTGTAGATGAGTAGCAGGCAGCGAGCATCAAGGGCTGCATACAGAATCTGCTCGCGACGCAGCGGCCGGTTGGCCCAGTTGGAGCACTGGTTCGACTTGTTTAGCTTCTTCCCAAGGCACAGCAATGTGAGACCGCTGAGGGCATCGCCAGCCTGGTTAACATTGCCGTAGGGCAGCTCCACGTCTTCCTTCTTCAGCTCCAGCCAGAGATGGCTCAGGTCCAGGTAATGGTGTGGCCGTTGCAGGTGCAGCTGCACCGGCAGGAAGCGCTGCAGAACGCTGAGATCGCCTACCATGGAGAAGCCCACCTTCAGGATGTTGACGTTGTTGAAGATGTTGGCGCCCAGAGCCCGCCAGTGCCCTGAGCGGAGGCTCTCCCGGGCCAGGCAGTCGATCAGGTAGACATTGTGCCCGGTGGCTATCTGCAGCACAGCCAGCTGTTGGCTGTCCCCGCACACGTTCTGCATCCACTCCGAGTCGAAATAAATGGTGTGCTCCTTCTGCAGGTGGTCCATCATGCGGTCGAACTGCGCCGACGTGTCCACAAATATTAGGGACTCGTCCGACAGGTCCATGGTCAGGTACATATCACAGCCACTGGCAGCAGCGCAGCTGGCTTCGCCGCCATCAGATTCCCGCTTTGAAGAGTCCGTAGAGCCATTCCGCGACACCTGCGACTTGATCTCCCGTGGGCAATCGTGTGGGCTTAGCTTGAACTCCTTGTACCAGTAGATGGCTTCCGAATGGGCATGCGCCGCGGCCAAGTAGTTGACAAAGTCCTTGCGCAGGGCATGGTTATAGGCGTGGACGCTGACCAGCTCCCGGAAGCTGACCAGGTTGGTGCGCTCCTTCTCGTACTCCCGATAGAGGTAGTGTAGATAGCTGCACGTATGGGTGAACTTGTAGTTGGGCGTAACGGCGTCGTCGAAGCCGTACTTCTTGGCCAGACGCGCCACAATCTTGGATATGGCCCGATAAGTGAGCACGTCGTGCGAGATCTTCACATTCTGGTAGCGTCCCAGCAGATGCTCGCAGAGCTGGATCACCGACTTCTTCTTGTGGAGCAGCGAGTCGAGATACTTGACGAACGGCAGACGCTGATCGATGGCATGGTCCAGGTACTCCTCGGCCAGTGGCAGCTCCTTGATCGCGATCAGCAGAAAGGCCAGCTCCAACATATCGAATTCGTGCGTTAGCTCCAGGTCGATGCTCCACTCGGTTACCGCCTTGACCTGGCCCGCCTCCAGCAGCTCGCGCAGCTTGGGCAGCAACAGCTCCCGGATCTGGCGCAGGCTGTAGGCATGCATCACAGCGTTGTTCAGGCTCACTTGACCCGACATCTTCACAAAGTTGAAGGCAATCATGCTGGTGTTCGGATCACAGCCCTCCTTGCCGAAATGCTCCGGGAACTCCTCGTACAGCTTGCACACCGTGTCCAGCACGAAGTGCGACAAGCTCTTGGGCTTCACGTTGTCGCTGGTTTCGGGACAGTTGGCGAATATCTTCAGAGCCAACAGCAGTGTCGGCTCCTGGTGGCCCATCAGCGCCTTGCCGAACTTTTGGCGCAAGTGCGGCAACTTGTTCTTTCTCTTGCTCCACTTCTCGCGGAAAACTTTGAAGAACTTCTCCGCCTCGGCGTCCAGGGTTGCGTCGAAGTTGCGACCATTGATCCCGGCACCTGTTGTGATATCCGCCAAGCGCTTGATCCTCAGCCGCTGCAACAGCTCCTCAACCGCCTCCTCGTCCGACTCCATGCCGCCGGGTAGGGCGTTGTATATCTGGCCGTTGTGGTCCTTGCGTGCCATTTTTCACCGCCCCTTGGTCCCGCGATACGAACTGCAATTGAAAATGGCAATTGCAATTGCATTATTTGCTAAGTTTAAATTTTACACGTGCCTTCTTATTGTCCAAGATTGTAGTGTGACCGTAATCTTTTCTCTCCTTAATCCTAATTTTCTTAATGTCTTATTTGACACAGCGGAAATGGAACACAAATGCAAAAATTCATATTAGTACTCAGTTAATGCTTACAAATTTGACAACTGAGACGGTGTCATCATAGACGGTGGACGGTAGATGGGGGATAGAGCCTAGTGTGATTTGACTATTAGTTTAAAAAGATCTTTTCTTGTGCTAGATTGCTAAAATAATAAATTGGATTTGTGATTAATTTTTCAAAAATATATTCATAGATACCTTTTTGCGTTCAGCCTTGCCTTAAAATCCCTTGTCTAACATTGACCCAGAGTTTGCTGCCTGCTTTTTCCAATATTCACCACATTCAATTTGCTTGATATTTTAATGTCTTGATTGGTGGAAATGCTGCACACGCTGGCGAAAGGGAAAGGGGATGGGTCGGATGGATGGATTGGAGTGTGAAATGCTGTCGCGGATTTGCATAAACGCTTCATTATATGTCATTATCATATACATATTTAGCTGTGTGTTTTTTGGGTGGCGGAGCGGGCACACAACACCTTCACTTTCGGCGATTTGTTGTTTTGTTTAATTTCATGTTGTTTGTCCGAAGTTTTGTGTTCCCTCCTCTGTTTTTTTGTTGTGTTGTGTCAACAATTTGCTGCTGGACACGACGACGAACCCAACAAATTTGAGCACACCGCAGTTGGGATATTTCCGGCTGACCATCATCATCGTTTTGTGGCTGGGAATTCAAGAGAGCCTGGGAGTGGGAACTGTTTTTTTTTTTATTTCTCCCTTAATTTGTCGTGGGTATTTTTTGGATTATTTGTTGGTTATTTTTTGGCACCTGCTGTGTGCGGGGCTTGGCATGGTCCCCAACACACGCGGCAATTAATCAGGGACAATCGAGCGGAGGGCGTGTCCCAAGGCGACGCAAACCAATCCAAGCTCCAAGCTCAAACTGGACAACCTCAACATTGTGTGTGTGCTCAGACTAATTACGAGTCAATTAAAGATACGAGTGATCCGAGAGATACGAACGGCATACATGAACGGCATTCCAAGCTTTTCAATTTTAGAATTGTCGCCGCGAAAGTTGCTCGACCTTTTTGTCGAACGAAAAATTCGTATTTCGTATTTCGTTTTGCGGAAATCATTGAGCGACATTTTTTATTGGTCAAATTAACAATTAATCGAATATAAATTAACACACATTTTGCGTTGGCCGTTGGAATCTGCGGTGCGGCTTTAAGTTCGCTTTCGGTTCATCATTAACGATATGCTAATTCGCCGTCTGTCGCTGCTGATTTATACAGAGCTTTATATATGCTCGTATATATTATATATTATATATTATATATATTGGCTCTGAATCATTTCATCCAGCGTAAATTCCAACTCGCAACTGAGTCATGATGATGATTTTTTGGGGAATTTATAAGCGAGCGGCTGCCTATATATCTTCTGGCACTAATCATTATAGCCAAGCGACTTTCTGCAACTGTTCTTCTCCACTGGCTAACTGTAGCCTTTGACTAAGCTAACCCAGTTTGGTCAGGGGCTTCTTCGCTTCTTGGTCTATCCATTGATTGATTATGAAAATGCTACACATACGGGGAATGCGGAAAGCGTACGTATAATCAATCAGTGATGATGATGACGATGATGATGATACATGAACTGTTACGATGTTTATTTATTTTTTTAATAAAACGCCGCAAAGAAAAAGAAGATGATGATGAATGCCAGACGATAGAAACCGTAACCATTATTATTATTTATGATTATTGTTTGCTCTCCCTCTCTCTCTCGTTGATCGTATCGGATTGGCTTCGGAGGCGGAAATGGCCAGTTGAACCAGATAATTGAAATTGAAAGAGTCCGGCTTGGGGATTTTCAAATAATAATAATCAAATACTGGAGCTTAAGCTCTGCAAATAAACTAAACTAAAAAGTAACTACATAGTTCAGCTTGCAATTAAATCTAACTAACTGTGAGGTAATTCACCCCCTTTTTTATGTTTTCTCCCCATAATTATATCCATTCATTCCACCAATCTGATAACGACTGAAACCCATTTGCATAGACCAACTCAGGGTCAGATCGCACGGGGAAGATAACACAAAAACTGGGAATCTGAGACTTTCAACTGCTTTGCGGCCCTAAATCGGGCATTAATGTTGATTTATGGCATCTGGTTGTGAAATGTGTCAAGTGGAGTTAAGACTCAGCAATCTTTGAGTTTCCATGAATTGTTTGAGAGCGAGGAAAGTCGATCACTGACCCCTGGGAGATCTGTATGGTATATTTATTGTTTTACCAACATTTATCTATGTTAGGTCTGCTTATGTCTTATCTTTATCGAGCGATCCGTGTTGGAGCTTTGCTCTCTTATTTGTTCTGCTTTAAATCGACGGGTTTATTGGGTTATAGTTTATTATCAACCGATATCGTCCAATGAACCAAGATAAATGGGTGTTCTTAATTGATTTGAGTTCTTTAAGTAAGATATAAGGCGAGATTCCGATTTCATGTTAGTTTTTTAAGTGAATTATTTTCAGATTGTAACGGTTTTTAGTTTCTACAATTTATACATAGATCTTAGACATTATTTTATAGTTTAATGAACTTGAATAAATTTGTAAAAAATGTTTTAAGGATTCTATCTTTTAATATACTTCAATATATATTTTTGCAAGTGAGAGTACATCTTTTTCTGATCGATTTAACCTCAAAATATTGCATAGCTTGTCGCTGAATTCGTACTTGGGAATTTCTAGCGGGTTCTCTGACAATAACTATGAGTTTTTGTACAAAAACTCTTTGATTCCTTCTCTTACTAGTTCTGCTCTTTAATTCTTACTCATACTTGGCTTTTAATTAATCCAAGATTTCTCAGCTATTTCTTCCCGGTAATTGGTGTAATTCTTCGAAATTATTGGGGATTTCTTGGCCTTTGAATCAATTCAATTAGCTGGCTTCGAGGTGAAATTGCAATTTGTTGCTCTTGTTTGTGTTGCAAGTTGCTGCTGCTGTTGATGTTGCTGGTTGTTAGTTGCCGGTTGCTTGTTGCTTGTTGCTGTTGTTGAACTTGTTACAGTTCAAATTAACATTTTTATTGAGCGTGGCCGCCGGACCGGATTTTCTTTCTTTCACTCACTCTTGCGAGCGTTTGTTTTGGCTTTGTTTTGTTTCTTTTTCTGTTTTTTTTTCTCTCTGTAGCCGTATCTGTATCTCATTTGGCATCTGTAGCTGTGTGTTGCTTGGAGTGGGACGCGTGCTGCAAAAATGCTGACCGGTGGCCATGTGCTGCTCGAGTGTGTGCCTTGCCTTTGGAGAGCGGAGCAGCTGAAACCGGCTTGACACGTTGCCAAAGTCGACGACGTCCGATGCTGTGTGTGTGTTGTGTGTGGGGAGTGTACTATGTGTGTGGGGAGTGTACTATGTGTGTGTGTGTGTATTTTCCAACAAATGCCGTTCGCCGGCGCGTTTTGGTGGCGACTTTTACAGCTCACAAATTGCGTTTGCCTCGTTGCCACCATTAAACTTGAACTTGTCAAGCGATGCGTGGCGATTTCTGGCGGGGATTCGCGGAGGCAGCCACAGCAAGCAGGTAACCGATCGCTTGGCCATCCACTGACCCTACTCAGGTGTCTCTACTTGGTCTCTTCTCAGTGTCTCAGGTGTCGTTTTGCCTTGCCGGAAAGTTCAATTGAAAACTTTCAAGTGCAATCGAAGGCGGACTGGCATACACACACACACTTGCTACCAACAAAACTATTCCAAAATTCCACAAAACTTTGAATGATTCGTTAGAAACACTGGCCACTTGATTGCGAAGGCCAAGAGGAGAATCCTGCAAATGAAGCCCCATTGTAGCAAAGTTGAGCTGGGGCTGGAGATGGGAGCAACTTTTCGGATAGAGCTCATCATGGCTGCAGGAGATTCATCTCTGCAACAGGATCAATTTCCCAGCAAACCTGGCCAAGAAACACTACCAAAGAGATATAAAAAATAGAGAGCCAGGCAAAAGTTTGCGGAAACTTTACTTTTGCGAATGCAAACCAATGCCGCAAACAGTCAACAAAACACATTTGCCAGAGACATCAAACATGGTATGCTGCACTTAAAGAAATAATGATAAAACTTCAAATTAAAACCGAAAGAATGTTCAGACAAAAGTAGAAAATGCAGAGAGAAAGGCTCAAGAACATTCGAGTTACTTGTCTGCCTAAAAATTCATTTTAAAACATATATTTCTGTTAGCAAAAGCTTAAGGGGACTTATATCTTAAATACTCTTTAACAATTATCGCCGTTTTCCTATAGTTTTTATCGAAGTGTAGCAACTATGATGGCAGACATAAGCTGCCTTTCGTCAGATTCTTGAGCGGGAGGGAACACAGCCTCCATAAGTCGCTTAAATATTCATACCTTCAATCCCTCGAGCAAAGCAAAGTTTCTTCAACTCAAAATTGCAATTTATGGCTTATGAAATGCACTTATTCCTGCTCAAAAAATAAACAGAAGAAATATGTTGTTAAATGTGAAATGTGAGCCTCAATTTTTGAACCCTGAGACTTAGGTTCACAGACTCCGCTTCGGTTCCGGATTTCGGGGCGAAAGTTGTGTCAATTTTTGGTCAACACTTTCGCAGTGACCAAATGCCAAATGAAGAGTTTACAATGTAAAAGTTTGCTTTGCGAAACCCGTTGGCGGGACAAAGGCGGCCTGGCCTCCCCGATCACACTGATCGATGAGATCGATGATAGACTTTCTCAGTCTCAGTCCGATGACCGCAGCACCGTCCATTGATCGATCGATTGATTAATTGCTTGAAAGTCAAGTCAAAACCAAAACAAAACGAGACTAAACTGTCGCCCACACACACAACCTGCTGCTCTACGACAAAAAATATGTACAAACTTTGCTGCAGACCGCAGAGAGACTCCTCTTTCTGTCCGGCTTATGGAGATTTCGTATTTATGACAAATCCGGAGGACGAACCGAACTCCAATCCACACAATCCCCACATGACCCGTGTCCAATGTGGCTCATGAATTTGCAATTCCTTCATTTGTTTGCTCATTGCCCAGCGTGTGTGTGTGTAGCTAGTTCTGGGAACTGATGGAGTTGCAAGTAGTTATTGCCTGGCTTTGAGCAAGGAATCTTTATTATAAATATTATATATGTATAAAGAAAAACCAAATAAGTACAGCCCAGAAGGGGTTATATAAAGTACACCGATTTCAGTGTCAGTTCCAGCTCTTAGCCAACCTTTACCCCCTCAGCTCCGGGTCATTAAAGGGCCCCCGCCTTGATTTCTCATCAAATAACCCTTCTTGGATGCATTTGGCTGCACTCTAATTACATTTCGAGTGTGGCCAGGCAAACTTATCATCATCATCATCGCCATCATCATCATCGGGCATGGTCAGTCTGCGCCAGCGGAAGAGGCAACGAAGAAGCACCCTTGACTGTGCACTCAAGCATAAGACTTTGTTTTCTAATTTGGCTTTAACCTTTTTGACCAACGCAGACAGTGAAAAAAAAACCAAAAAAAAAAGCAAGAAAAAAAAGAAACAAAATAAAAAGGTAGAAATAAGAGGGGGTAATTGAACCCACGTAGACATAACCTTGACTTGGCCCCTTGGATTATTTCTGTTGGCCTTTGCAAGTGCCTGACTTTTCGGGCCTCTTCACTCGGCCATATCTTCCATCTGAAGTGCGCTGTCTGCCCCCTCTTGTTGACGGTTCTGTGAAGTGCAGATCTCTTTCGCAAAATTCGCACATCATTTGTCATGAATTCGATTAAAGTTTTTTGGTTGCAACTTGCAGCTGAGCAATTTCGCTGCTTTGTGCCATTGCAAGTTTTTGCTGCAAGTTGCAAGTTTTCATCGCATTTGATTGCGTTTCTTATTTTATTTTTTTGCCATTGAATTGGAATTTCAATTGGAACTTCGATTAACCGTGAAGATTCTTGAGATGCGCATTGAAAGTGTTTATTTAATTTAAAGGAAACTGCTAGCTGGCACTGAATTCATAAATAAATAAAAAATAAAGCTGTACATATTCAAAGAAAATATTAATAAATGTGAGAAAGTTGTAAAGTTAATCAAGGAAATAATATTTTATGGATATAACCTAGGGAAGTTTTCTATTTTATTTTCACAAGACCTTGTGCTTTATTTTTTTTATATTTATGATGAGTTTTAATTAATTTTCTACTCTCTGATTTCTGTGCATTAATTAAGCAAAACTGATCATCTTTCCCCTTAAATACTTATAAGTTATAACAAAACTAACAGAATCAATTGAACAATTTACATCCCAACTGGCACAAGTTTATTTACACTCAACGCCACTTGTTATAATTAAACTAGAAACTTTTATTTAACTACAAAAGAGCTTTGGTGTCGTCTTGCCTGCGTTTATTAATGGATGGCAACAAAATTAGGTAAATGGTTAAGCGTCCGGCAGACTGATTTAGGCGGCCTTTGGGGGCCAAAAGTTCTGGCCAGAGTTCAACTTTTCTATTTATTTATTTTCTGTGCCAAGGGGGACGGGGACGGGGGGACTAGGAGGTTCTAGGTCTTCCCTGCCTGCAATTGACCGCACAATAAAATTCACGGAGCATTTGCCAGGGAATTCGAGTGAGAATAGAGCTTCGCTTCGCTTTCTTCACTTTCTTGTCGTCGAGTTTTAATTTGTTTTAAAAACTTTTTGATTGTTTCCACTGCTGCTGCTGCTGCTGCTGCTGTTGTGGTTGCATGCAAATGCTGCTGCAGCTTCTTGCACTGCTTTGGGCATTCATTTGCAGTGGCTTGATTAAATTGTCTCTTTCGCCTCCACGCTGTTTAAAGTTTTTAATTTCATTTTATTGACACTACACTCGAGGGGGGCGGAGAGAAATAACAGCTTAAAGCTTTTGTTTTCTCAGTTTGCTTTTGCTTTTGCTGTTGCCGTCCGACAGCTTTCTGACCCGCACAAAGGCAACAATTTTGCGGCCAGCAGCCAGCAGCCAGTGCTGGGGGATCCTGATCCTGACAGCAGCAGCAGCAGCAGCTGTCATTACAATTTCCGCACGCATATCAAAGGACAAGTCGGGATATTGCTCCAGCTGCTGCTCCAGATGCTCACCTGTGCATCTCTCTCAGAGAGAGAGAGTTTTCAACTCGACAGATTAACTTGTGATGTCCCTGAAACGTTCATTTGAATGCGGCACGTGGCAACGTGCTGTTGCCGCCAGACACTGGACACTGGCCATGTGCAAACGTGCTAGAAATAGCATTAGAAAATGCACTGCAAGAAATACATGCTCTGTCTGGGTGAGTCAGCCATTCCCCCGTCTCGCTGATGGCATTCTAATTTATTTATGTTAATGCAATAAAAACACTCAATTTGTTGCACACTCGAAATGTTTTCCATGTTGCACTTAGTTGGCAGCAGCAGCAACGTTATCGCAGCGGCAACACGACCAACACTAACCTTGTTATTGTTATTTAATTTCCCTTTTTTTTCTGCTTTTCTTGTATTTATTCCATATTCTGCTTTTTTGTTACATTTCTGTTGCTGGTTGTCAGATATTGTTGCTGCTGGCTGGCTGCTGGCTGTTGGCTGTTGGCTGTTGCTGCTGGCCGCATGATTTATGGCGTTGGCGGCAGTTTTTCAGCTTTTCTGCCAATTCGGCCCCCTTTTTGGTTTTTTTTCCTGCCCCAACTGCTGCTGCGGCACCGTGGAGACTGTGCCAAGAAATTGGGTTTAAATACATTCAAAGGAGCAGGGATCAGAAAACATATTCAAGGGGAATACCATATTCTTAGAGGCTAGAAGAAGGTTTTTAGCCAATTTTAGCTCCGTTTTTTTCTGTTAAAGTATTATTTTAAACATATTATTTTAGCAGGGAACACAAAAAAAATATTTTTTGGGAAAATTTCAAGGAGCCTTCAAAATATCCTTCTTTCTTAATATAATATAAATATTAAAAATATATTGTTTATTTTGTTATGTACATTTTTATACCCTTGCAGAGGGTATTATAATTTTGACCAGATGTTTGCAACGCAGTGAAGGAGGCATCTCCGACCCCATAAAGTATATATATTCTTGATCAGCATCACCAGCCGAGTCGATCTAGCCATGTCCGTCTGTCTGTCCGTCTGTCCGTCTGTCCGTCTGTCCGTCTGTCCGTCTGTCGGTTTCTACGCGAACTAGTCTCTCAGTTTTTGAGCTATCGAGCTGAAATTTTCAGCATAGTCTTATTTCTTTAGCACGCAGTATATATGTCGGAACGACCGAAATCGGACTACTATATCCTATAGCTGCCATAGGAATGATGGCGAAATTAATGTAAAAAAAAATTTAACTTCTCTGTTTTTCAACGAATTTCTATAAATTTTAAGACATAGCAGTTTTTTAAGGTTCTAGAATTACGGTTTTAATTTCATTAAGATCGGTCCACTATATCATATAGCTGCCATAGAATCGATCGGTCCATTTATATGAAAATGTAAAATTCTACATGTAAAATGTAAAATTTACAAAATTCGATGTTTTTTCAACATTACTAAAATGGTTCGATTTTCAATGATCCAATTACAGACTGCAAGGGTATACCAACTTCGGTTTACCGAAGTTAGCTTTCTTTCTCGTTTTTTTATTAAATAATGGGAAATAGGGAACAAGGAAATTCCTTATATAAAATTCTAAAGGTATATTCCCAAGTTCAACTCTGTTTTTCTCCGTTCCCTATATTATAAATTTATTATTATTATTTTATTTTAACCACTGTGCCGCTTTTGACTTCTTGTGGCGGTATATATATATTTTTTTCTCCTTTATTATGACTGTTGTAATGTCTTGTTCATAGACTGCGCCCACTCTTGTAGTTCATATTAAGTCCGTCCCCCTGCCCCTTTTTCGAGTACGTCATTTACATTTGTCATATAAAAAATAGCAAAAAAAAACATAAATAAAAGGAGAGAAAATAAAGAAAAGAAAAGGTCGCGTGGCTTGTTAGACACGGCTTTAGTCGCTTTGTGGCCACGCCCTCCCCTTTCCCTATGGAAATATGTATATATATGTATGTGTATTACCCCCTTTTCTCTGGTGTCTTTATTATTTGCCAACTGTGAAGTTTATTAACAACTCAGTGAGCCTGCTTCGCCGACGTGGCCATTTAATAAAGTCATTCTATTTGCATTTGAGCCTTTGTCTCCGTTATTTATTTGCATTTCCAAGTCCTGGCAATGCAGATTGTGCCAAAGCAAGATGGCGAATGGCAAAGAGGGGGCTCTATACCCATTTGAAATGCCATTTTAATTATATTTGGGGCTTGGCTGGGGCCAAGGGAGGGCCAAGTGCCGAATGCCGAATGCCAGGGTTCTCAGGGTTTTTCGGTTGTTTGTCGTCGCCGCCGCCGCCTCGTGTGCAAGTTTTTCAATTAAAATTAAATAAAACGACATAAATCATGGAGCTGGTCTCCTACTTGTCTCCTTGTTGCCCCTGTCAACTGTTTAAAACTAACAAAAGCAAAAGCAGAAGCAGCAGCTGAAAAGCAGCAACAAAAAGTGCAAGCAGAAGAGCAGCCACCGCAAGCAACTTAATTTTGGCTCAAGAGGGGCCACGCTGCGTATGAGCAATCTGCAATCCAGCTAAGCGGAGCTTTCCCCCTTTTGACAGCCCGCCCAGCTTGACGGACATTTTGTTGTGGCTCTGCTCTCTTTCCGGGGATCGGGGCTCGGGGGCGGTGGCAGTTGTTGCACTTGTCAACAATCATTAATCAAAGCGGACAGCCAGCTGAGAGAGCCTGGGAAAGCGGAAAAAGCGACAAGCGGCCAGGGACGAGCCCGGGACGATGCGAGCCAGCAGGAATCTTTCAATTAAGTTCCATCTGGCCAAATAAATCAGTGTCTGTGTAGGTTTAAGCCCCTATATTGATAGGGTATTTGAGTCCTTTTAGTGTGAGTGGATTAATCAAAGGCTGTGGGGTTAGGATTTATTTATTTATGGTGGGTTGGTAAAGAGATCACAGAAATATCAGGGAATTGGTGTTAATTTTAATGTTAATTAACTAGGGGTTAGGGATTTTACGAAATATTGAATATATAACTAATCTCTAAGCCATTAAAGATAATGTTAACTAACATTTGGAAAATAGTAATGTTATTGTTATGGTTAGCTTTAAACTAGAGGTAACCTTTTTTAGACAAATTTTATATATATTAATCCATTTTTCTAATCTCCGATCATTTAATATAAAATAAGCATTGCTAAGATATAATTTAAACCAAGCCCCTCTCAGAATCCCATCGATCTGTATATATAATGTATAAATAATGTCTTCAGTCCCCCCAATGTTATCTCAATTTCCGTCGTCGCTGAACAAAGGCCGCAATTATGCCGATAAAAACGCCCGATTGCCCATCTTCTTCGTGAAGCTCATTTATATAATTTGCCATACAAATTCAATTTATGTCAATGTTAATTGATCTTCTCCAATCAACACAAGAGGTGGCGCAACCTCTGCGACGCTAATAATAACAAGCAAACGGAAATATTTGATAAACAAAAACCGCTCACACCTTGTTGGGTTTTGGAGATACCTCCAGCCAGATTCCATTACACAAGCTGGTGAGCTGCACCTCTGGGCCACGAATTCCAACCTTACTTTGGTGGGAAGGTGGTGGAAAGCCAGGAAAACCCACTCGAGGGTGTGTGTGCACTTTTATCAACGCCAATTGCAATTGTTTTTAATAATTCACTTTCACTTTCACTTTTGCCGCCTTTTTTGCGCCAAAGTGGGCCACTGGCAGTGGCAGTGGGCAGCCTTGAACCACATTCACCCGCACATGGGAAAGTATGTGCTCTGTGCTCCTCATGGCATCATCACATATGTACGAGCTCTTTGAGCCCGGCCTGGCCTTTTCGGCTCTCAATATTTCCCTCTTTGCATACGCGATATGTTTTTAATTTTTATTTATTTTTCGCCGCTTTTCCACTTGAGACAAAAGTCTACCGACAACGAGAGCAAATAAAATTAATGGGCCTAGAGGTAGACCCCGACCTCAAGCCAAAGGCGAGACAATGTTTGAGTAAGCCTTTTTAAGGGCTCCTTAAAGCATTTTAAAGCAAAGTCTATATTGCTTTTTCCAGCTAGCCACTCACTCGGACTTTTTTTTTGACTCTCTTGCAGCTACATCGAGCCTGTCCCCGCAGCAACATTGAGAGCACAGCAGCAGCAGAGCAACGACCAGGACTCGAAGCAACTTGAGACGGTCGGACGTCCACCTGGCGTCCATCAGGTGAGCTGGGGAACACTGTGGCTGACAGGTAGTCGTAAATGTCCCAAATTATTCCCTTCTTGGGCCAGGCGACAAAGTTGAGGAACTTACTTTAGTGAACAATAAAATAATGAGAAAAATCTTATCTCAAGAGAATGATCTCATTAAAAACGATGCTGGAAAACAAAGATAACGGTGCCAAGGCTATCTGTTATCAGTTATCTCATAAGATATATAAGGGTATATTTATGGATTACATTTTATATACTTAACCTACTTTTTAGTTATTATTCGAACTAGCCTTTCGCTTAATTGGCTTTTCAAAAATCCCATTGTCAGCTTTAAAAGTTCTCCCTATATCCGTATGTTCCAATTTCCTTTAGCCGGTTGTTTGTTGGATTGTTTTTCAACCAAAAAATAAGAAAAAATAAAGCCAACTCTGGCCAACACACACACACAAGCTACATATGCTGTTGTGTATTTAAGCCTATTTATTATATTTTAACTTGTTCAATGTTCCGTTCACTGTGCACTCATCCTCCCCGGTCCGGCTGGTCCCTGGTTCCTAGAATTAAACAAAATGCTGCTTTCAGTCCTTGGTTTTTCGCCCACTTTTCTGCCCGTATGCCGGTCCTCGGTCCCTGTTGTTGGTTGTATCAAGTGGGCAGGCTCCATAAAATGGCCAACGGGCATAACAGTAACAACAACAGCAAACAAACAACAACGAACACCGAACAACGGCCGAACAACAAACAACAAACAAGGAACAACAAGCTGGCATTAAACGTTTCGCTTTATCCTGCTGACTGAGCTTTTCGGTTTTCAGAGCCCCAGATATATCCCAGGTTGGTTTCTCGCTTTTTCCGTTTCTTTTTCCGTTTTTTTGGGTCAAACGGAGGCGGTTCGCTTTGATTTCGATTTCGCAACGTTTAAGATTCCTTATCCTGCTGTCCTGCCACCCAAGGCTATTCGCATTATCTGTGTGTGCTTCCCCCAGAAAAAGGTAATGCTGCAGCGCGACTGAAGTCATGAATCATCTAATTTATGGGCTAAGCAAAATGTCCCAAAGGGGTGTGCGTTATCTGCTTTCGTTTCATTAATTATGCAGCGAAAAATCAACATCAGCAGCAGGTGCAAACACAGGAATGAGGAAGTGGGGCACGAAATGCAGCAAGAAACGCAGTGTTTTCCCAAAAAGTGACAAGGATAACAGGTATAAATTATTGTGCTTGTCATGATTAATTTACCTGAGAAATTAGGGACATTAACACAGCGGCTGTGTGACCATGCGGCATGAAATAAGGTCAAAATTAGGTATAGAAACGTACTAGTGTACAGTGTGGCCCTGCAACAGAAAATAAGGTCAAATTTAGGTAGTTTTATGTGTATTTCGTTGATATTTCAACTCTGCCGAATGGGATATAGCTTTGTCGTCATTGTTGTAAGACAGTAGCGCCCGCATGTTCTGATTGGGATCCAAAGACTCCTTTCCATTTTCCTCTCTATTTTTCTCGATTTTTGTTGTTTTTTGTTGTGGACTGTGCATTGTTTGTTATTTTTTTTTCTCTCTGTATGTGCGACGACCACAAAATCTGTTTATGTGCCGCCGGCCAACTCCAGTTGTGTTGGCCCCCTTTCAGCCTCCGCCTCGGCCGTCGTTTCCAACGTTTTTCAACTCTGGCTGCATTTGACTTTTATATGTGAACTAATTCATGAAAAATGTATGCGCTGCCTGCTGCCTGCTGCCTTGTTGCTCGTTTGCTCGCCGCCTGCCTGCTGCCAGCTCGTGCTTGCTTTTTTCCTTGGCTTTTTTGCTTTTCGGTTGCTTTTTTTCTGTTTGCTTTCTGCTATTGCTTGAAGCGCCTAAATGAAGAAAAACCGGCCACCATAAATCGTTGTCGTCATCGCCGCTGCACTCGTTTTCAAACTGCAAATGCGCCTGCGAATGCGAATGTGAATGGCAAATGTTGTGGCTTTGGCTGCTTCCCCAACCCGAACCCGAACCCGACCCCGAACGCAAGCCCACACTCCATCTCTTGCATCTTCCGAGTCCAACTCCATCGCCATCTCCATCTCCATCATCCAGCGTTCGTTCTGCGGCTTTGTTCGTGTGGCAAATAATTAAATTAAGATTTTTATAGCTTAATTGGATGTTTGTCGTGGAGCAAGCCGAGCGCCAAGTGACGAATGGCTTCCCAACCATACCCGTTACATTTTCGAGGTGTTACACGGGGGAAAAATTTAAATTTTTAGAATGTTTGAAATAAAATAATAAAGGTTTTTGGTTGTACTTTTTAGTATGACCTTAATTTTTTTAATATAATAATTTATATTTTTTAAAATCAATATAAGTGTGACCAGCAGCATAGTAACTATGCAAAGAACTAATTATAAATATAGTGTGACCATGCAACCCGGAGAAAATAATATATATTTTTTTAGAACAGTCTGACCATGCAAAAATCATACAAATTTGTTTAATTCCGCATGAAAGGAGATCCCTTTTAATTAAAGTAAATTCTACCAATGATAATATTAAACCAGAAGTTTTGTAATAATGTTTTTGTTCATTTAATGAATGTTCACCAATTGATGTAACCATTTTTCCTCAGTGCATTCTAGCCGCTGCAAGTTGCAAGTGAAAGGCAACCCATTGGGGGTGGTCTTAAATCTTGGGTCTTTGGTCTTTGGTCTCTGGTCCGTGGGCCTCCGCTTTGATCTCGATTGGACATTGACAGAGTGACTGGCCAACTCGAGTGGATGCCTCCGCCGGAGCAGAAGTCAAAGCTAAAACTCCAGTCTGTCTTGGACAGAATAAAACAATACAAGCAAGCAAGCAAGAACAAAAAAAATACAGAACACTGGATAAGGCCAACTAAGTCGAGCTCGGCGAGTTCCAAGAAATGTCAGCTGAAGCTGCTTAAGATGCGGGAGCCATCATCCACATCCAAGTGTTCTACATTCTGCATTCTCTCCGAGAATCGATGAGCTGAACCTTTGGCATTTTCTCGCGATTCTCGGATTAACAATGACAAGTTCCTTGGCATTTCTCAGACAGAGAACCCAGAGCCTGGTTTGAATTTCAATAAAAGGTCTTCTATGTGTTTTTAACTAGAGTTAGCTTCCTTTTATGGTTGGTTGATGGTTAGTAAATAAATTCTACGTTCTTAATTGCATTTAGAGACTTCAAAGAACTTATTTACAGCTCAATGTATTTATCATTAAATGCCAAATCCTCTTAGTTATTTTCAAAAACTCTTTAATTTTCCTCACAAGCCAATTGTTCATTTGGCTTATCCCATATTTAATTCACTTTTATGATTTCCTGAATAGAATTTTCCCCTTCTCCTGCATTTTTCTATTTTTATGGCTGACTCATAGTTTTTTTTTGCTGAATGCTTCGCCCAGTTTTATGTAGTTCAGTTCAGATATTGGCCTAAGGCCTGTTTGTGTTTGGCTGCCTCAGCTGTTGCTGTTGCTTATGTTGCTGTTGCTGTTGCTGTGCTTTGCTTGTGCTGTGCTTGTGCTTGTGCTGATTGTTGCCTTTTGGGGTTACCTGGCCACTGCGGGGCACCGAAATCCGCCGAGAATCTAAGCACGACGTCTGCAGCAATCCTTGAACTTTTCGCTTTTCAAAAATGCATGGCGGCATGAAAAAAGTCGCAATGCCAGGATGCTGGCTGGAAAGAAGGAGGAGGAGGCGGGTGACGGAAAGCAGAAAGTCGGCTTTCATTAACATGCAGTTGACTTTGGCCGGCGTCGCCAGCGCCATCAAAAGCATAAATTCCATATGCAAATTGAGGCAGTGCCGCTCGCCTCGCCATGTTGCCATGCGGCGATAGCTGTGGCACTCGGCTGTGGGCTTTGTGCCTTTCTTTGGCTTTTCAAAGGGAAAATCGCGGGGCCAGAACAAGAAGCAGAACCAGAAACAGAACCAGGAGACCAAGACCCAAACCGAATAGTCCAAATGGAGACCGAATCGCGCCGAACACAACTTTTTGAGCCTGGCCAGCACTGGGGGGAAAAAGGAAATTTTATTTAAACGAATTTGGCAGTAAATAATAATTGAAAATATATTTAAAAATTAAATTAACACTTTATTTTAATGTTAATAAATATAAGATAAATGCTGTCTACTTTTGGGCACACTAAAGATATTTTCAATCGCAAAAGGCTATGGTTTTGTAAATCCCCATATCCAAAATCATAAAGGAAATTTAAACTATAGGAATTTGAGAGTAAATATTTATGGAAAATATATTTTAAAATAAAAAAAAACACTTCATTGTTATATAAATAATTTTAAGCACACTTTAAAGATATTTTCAATCACAAAAGGCAATTGTTTTGTAAATCCCCATATCACTTAATTTCCCCAGTGCATCTTTGCATAGGCAGCCGCACAAACATTGTATTTGCCTTTACTTTTTAACCCCCCTCATCCGCCCCATTGCCCATTGCCACCCATGTTTTTTCGGCGGCGCCCTCTTGAGATCCCCCTTTGTTTGCCGCTCGCCATGCTATTGCCTTGGCCATGACTGTAGCTGCAAGTGCAACTGCCATTTGCTGCCTGCGCTTTTTGCGGCACTTCTCACTTTCCGTTGTTTGCTTACGTAGCCCGTAGTCCGTTCCGTCGCGTCGCGTAACAATACGTATACGTAGCTGTCCGGCCGTACTAGATAGCACTGCCGCCTCGCCATTGTAATGGCTTCCGGGGATGGGAATGGGGATAGGGACGGGGTGTGTTTTCTCTGTGTTTTCCCTGCTCTTTGCTAACCATTTTCCGGCTGTTCCGTCGCGTAACCCACTCACGTAATTGTGTCACGTCGTCGTATTATATTGAAACGTCGAGTAATTGCGTTCAGGCAACGTTCTCTTTTTCCCCCCTGATATAGTTAACGTAATTTTTGTACATTTTATGGCTTATTAACTTGGCTAGTTTCTGTGAGAGAAGAGTGATTGACAGGGAGCCTCTTTAAACTTAAAATTCCCAACTAAAAAATTAAGCAAGCTTAGTTTCCTTAGTTATTTATGCTTAATTTTAAAGAATTTATACTTGTTTTATTATTATTCGTAGGTCTTTTAACCATATAAATTTATTAATAATTTAATTGATTTAATTTCCCCTTACAACACTTACGTAATCTGTGTAAGAATATCGTGCCTGTCTCGGACCATCGATCGCATGTCACTCCTTGTCTCCCGTCTCCTGTCTCACATGTCGCATTTGCCGAGGCAAATATTTTGCAATTTGCTCACGTAATTGTCTCACGTCAATAGACAACGTTATACCTGCAATGTTGCCAGGCTTCCGTTGGCTGCAGCAGCATCCATCAGCTTAGCACCTTGCAACGGAATCTATTGACTTATTGCCGCCACATTAAGCGGGCTGCTTCTGCTGCCACCCCATGTACCCTTTGCCGTCTTGACAATTTCCGAAAATGTTAGTTCAGGCGGAGTTCGGGCTTCGGGAGTTGCAATTCAGGATGCAGGCAAGGATTCGGATCGGAATCGGAATCGGAATCGGAGGCATCCTTGGCGCATTGCAATCAAAGTCAGCGGCTGAGTGACAGCGAGACGAACTCTCGCAGATACGAGTCCCCAAACCTCCAACCCATCCTCGCTGAGGCACCCCTTGAGCTCCTCCCCTGACTGCCATTCAAATGTCGTTGACAACTCACAGGGAGAGCTCTGGATCTGGATACGAGACTGACTGCGACTATATACACTCTGCCATATGACTGACTGACTGACTGGCTGACTGGAAAAGAGGCTGAGAGGGCGACAGAGAGGTGCATTTGACTGCTTCCTTATGTTGTTAGCTGAAACGTGACAAGAAAATCAAATACGCAGAAATTTACAGCGGCTGACATGCACTCGGGGAAATCTTTAGTCTTTGGTTAAAAATAATCAACAGAATTCTCGTTTATTTAATTTTTATAAATACTATTTGTTTAATTTCTTACTTAGTATTGTTAGTTAGCTCTAAAAAAAGAAGAAGCTGAAATAGTATCTTTACTTCTACTTGATCAAGGCAACTCTGTGTGTTTTGTGCGCTTAACAGCACACTTTGGTAGCTCTACAGGCTCTATTATGATTTAACCTTGGCTCTTAACGGATTTTAGAGCCTTAAATGACTTCTTTCGCCCAGTGTACTTTGGAAACTGCGGCCTGAGACTCTAATCTAAGCGAGAGACGAGACGAGAGGGAGTCCCAGGGCATCGCTTCTCGAACTCGAAGAAGCTATGCCTGGACACGGGCATCGCAGTGGGTCTCGTGTCTGTCTTGTGCATGCGGCATGCAGCACTGATTTCTGCAACTGTGACTGCAACATTCGCCTTCGAAGCCAAGCATTTCGTGTCGCATTTATAGACAACGTGCGGCCAAAAGTTGTGGTCTTTTTTTTAGTATTTTTTTAGTTGTTTGTGTGTGTCTGTTGCATCTGGTTAAACGCTGATTTGCTCCTCTGCGAAATTGTTTCCCAATTGGCGTGGCGTTGGCCCTGTCCCCATGTGTGGGGGCACTCTGGTAGCAGCCCCCCGTTTGGAAATTGCCATAATAGGTCGGCACGAACAGAAGATGCAGCTACAGCACAGCTAGAGATACAGATACAGATATAGCGAGTAGATACAGATAGCTCCGTCCGTAGCTGCTGTGGGTCAAGGAATCGTCGTGCCGAGTCGAGTCTCCATCACCAACTCCATCTCCATGCCGCATCTCCACTCGTATCTACAATGTGGTGACGCAAGCGGATTGCGCAACTAACAGATTGTCGCCAAAAAGAAAAAAATAGAAAAGTAATGGAAAAAATAATAAACGTAGAATAAAATTGGTGGGACGTTCGGCTCGTGACAAGTATTGTTTAGGCTTTAGTGAGGTCCGGAATGGCTTTAAAGTAGACAAGATTTGGCTTTAAAAAATGCAAGTACACGATTGCGAGTAAATATTTAAGTAACAAAGGAATTAATTATTGTTAACTACTTAGTAAATATTTCTGTAAAAAGGGAGTAAGTTATTATGGTCTTTATCTTGGCTAAAATTTCTTTGTGTGTCTTTCATATATGTAGTATATATATATTCCTAAATTATCTTCTCGGAAAGGCAAACAATAGACGCAATTAAGTCATCTAGCTAAAGTGGTTAATAATGCTAAAAATATTTGCAAATAATTATCATTTCAAGCCGTGTGCCGGAAAGACATCAATCTTAATGATTTAAAGAAGGTTTTTGCGGAGAAAGTTCCTTAATATATTTCTATTTAAAGAAAGATAAGTATTTCTATATAATTAAAGAGGGGGAAAATACGCCAAAAGGCCTTAAGAACAGCCTGGTCCTCCAGAGAGTTAATTAAGGCAACCTTTCTTAACGGAGTGAAGTCCTTGCATTATTAACAAAGGAAGGTGGTAGGCGGTAGGCGGTCGGTGGTAGGTGGAGCGCCTGGACATGAACATTGGACTTCGACATGGACTTGGTCTTGGACATGGACATGTCCATCCTTCCGCCCCTTTTGGATTGTGATTCCGATTCCGATTCGGATTGCGATTGCGATTCCGATTGCGGCATGTTGCGGCAGTTTTCACTCCCGCTGCCAGTTTTCCCATTTCCCTGCTTGGCATTTCGCATTTCGCATTTTCCAGTTGCCATTTTGGCCATTTCCATTTGCATATTGGCCATCGCCATTTCCATCGCCCGTTTCGTGTCTTTTGACAATTTGCCGCATTGTTTGTTGTTAATTGTTATAAATTTTAAATCACTGACAACAACAATTGCAGCACAGCGATGATTGCGCTCTCTGCTCTGCTCTGCTCTCTCTCTCTGCGGTTTGTGTTGCCGCTGAATTTATGAGATACATTTGCCGAGTGGCCGCGTTGCCGAGGAGGAGGCACTTATGGCCATAAATAGTCCGGCACCGGAAAATAATCGCAATAATCAGGCAGTCAGTCCAGCCAGCCAGCTCGTGGGTTAATGAGGGGTGCTTTTAACCCCAGCAACTGGCAACTGGCAATTTAGTTTTGGAAACATTTAGTAGGTTTTTTGTTAATTGAAATTAAATGTTCATTTACCAGAATTTTAATGGCAATTGAGAGGGTAATGGCTGGCACTTTAAGCGTCTGCGTTCTGCGTTCTCGGCAATATTATATATTTTAGATACATTTGTAATTCAATTTTTTTGCTGCTGAAACGTATACGGCGGATGCCGAGGAGCTAAAAACAGATTTCATTTGGCAAAGGAAAATCAACTTTGGGCGACATATTGAGAAATCATTTTGCTATCAATCGTGGGGGAGTGGAGAGAGCCGAAAAGGGAGCAAGGACGCCGCACACGTACGCAAATAAAAGGATGTGAGGCGAATTAAAATCGCTGGGATACAGAGCTACAGCTACAGATACGGATGCGAAGATGCCGGATAGCAGATAGCAGATACAGCTGGCAGCCTCAACACTTGGCGGCGAGATACTTAAGTTCATTTGCGCCACTTTCTGCCGTCTGCCGTGCATTTTAAATGCGCCGCCTCTCGACTTTTGGCACTTGGCGCGGCTCCGTTTCGGATACAAATGTATCTGTATCTGTACGAGTATCTGTATCTGAGTCGGAACGGATCTCTGTGCCACTTTGTGCCCGCCTTTCATTCTCTCCCCAAACTCCGCTCCTCTGCCATTTAATTTACGCATGTTTCGCCTTCTGCTTTTTTCAAAGCCCATTCTGGCGAATACATAAATAGTTTAGTGTTTTAGTGTTTAGTGTTTTGAGGTTCATTGAATCCCAAACTCATCTGCATTTAACGCAGATGATGATGAAGCTGGCCTGATGACGATGCTGACTGGCCTCTGAGCTGACTCACCCGACTTGGCACCTGTGGCCACCTCTTCCTATAAATAGAATGCTAATGAGCTCTCGCTCTCAACTCTCAACTTCGCTGGCAGGCTTTGTTGGGGGGCCATAAATCAATCAGCGAAACGAGTTATGATAGCCCCTGGAATGTGACAGCATTTATAGATATTACGTCAAGGTTTCCGGCAGGAGTATATCCAGCTGTGAGCTCACCCCTTAAGCTTACAAGTTTTCCCGAGACTAACTAATGAGGGAAGCATAAGACCCATACAAATCACATTATTTACGGCTGCTAATTAAATATTGTAAAAATATTTAGCATATGAATCCTTGAGTTCTTGACCCTATTCAAAGATGATTTTAAGCTGATATGAAAGCTAAACATGTATTAGATAAAATATCTAAGTCATAGATTAACTTTTACCAACTTCTCTTGAACACTTTAGATAAATCTCCCTGCTCTTTCTTTTCCGGAATCAAACCAAGATTAATTACCAAAAAATATATATCGCTGCGATCTATCGGTCTCATTATTCGTTCCATAAAAACCAAGTTATTTACAGCTGCTAATAAAATATAATACAAATATTTGGCATAGGAATTCTGTGATTTATTAAGGCGGAATCCTTGAGGTTGAGGTTCTTAACCCTCTTGGCTGATAAATACCTTTATTTTCCCTAAGGTTTTGATGGTTTTAACCTGATATAAAAGCTAAACATAGAACACTTTAGATAAATCTCCCTGCTCTTTCTCCCCTCGAATCCAACCAAGATTAATTACCCAAAAGTATATATCCCAGTCTCCTTATTCGTTCCACTTCGGATCAATGAACCGCGAGATCTATCTATCTAGATACATAGGTATCCATAGGTGGCCTCTAGCTGGAATCTCTCGGATTTCGGGGTTTAATTGCCAGAGGTTCTGCTGTAAGAGTCGAAAAAAGAATTGTAAAAGTCATCGAGGCTCATTGACCCATTTTGGTAGCCGAATAGTTAAAGGCATCATTAAAATTTCTATCTGCGGCCCCGAGAGAGCTCCACTCCGTTCAAGTTTCAGTTGTTTTTCGGTTCTATTCCCGCTCTGGGTGCGACACACATACCCCGTCCGTTCTGAAAGAGCTTTTGGCCGAGATCGAACCTGTTTTGCCTAGCAAATGAACGGGCGACGACGGTGAAGAGAACTTGTCCATTTATCCGGCAAACGGAGGGTAATCGCATAAGCATGACGCGTATTTAATGGCAAATTGACCCAAATCGCTCGACGGACTCCTCTGCCAATTTATGGCCCCATGTTATGTTAAATGGTTTAGCCCCCGGGGGCTACAGAGAGAGAGGGCCTTGAACCCGAAGAACTCCCGAGGAGTCTCTACTTTTTTACTCTGATTAAAATCACATAAATCCTTAGAGATTCAGGCAGCACAGGTGCCCTGCAGCAAAGCTCTCACAAGTTGCTGCATTTTCGCTGGGATTTTGTCGGTGTATCTTTGTATCTTTGGGGCAAAAGTTTGCGGCGCATGCAAATGAAATGGAAAACATTTGAGTCGAAAAACTCGCACTCCTCGGGCTTTTCTTTTCGTTTCTTTTGGTGGAAACAGCCTTCGGCTGAGTGCAGCCAAGTTTAGCAACAAGTTTTTCGGCGAAAACTTGAACAAATCCCTCGGCTGTGAGTGGGAATCCCTTTATCTGAGGAAGTACAGCCTTGCTTTTGATTAATTTGGCTTTTAAAAGGGAAGACTCCCTTTAGTAACCCCGAGTAACTCCAGATGCAACTCATTTGTATCTGAAACACTGCCTGCCATCTCGTCGTCAATTGAAAGCGACAGCCAACAAAGTGAGAATGGGCTGGGGAAGCCGGATGAGCCAGCTCCCAGGCCAGGCACACCCAGTTGAGTCGGCGTTTTGTTTATGGATGCGTGTGGTCCTCTGGCCCGAAGCGATCCGAGTGAGGGCAACACTGGATGCAATGTCATAAATATTAGAAGGCCTCGCCGCCAGACACAATGCCAGAGTTTAGAGTTTCCACTGCTAGCTGAATGGTGGATGGTGAATGCTGGATGAGTCCCGGATGCTGAAGGCGTCCTTCGTCCAGCGTCCAACGTCCTTTGTCGTTTGTCGCACGTCGCACGCACAACTCGCAATTGCAAAGATACAAAGCGCAGATAGACAAACAGATTGTCGCCTGCAGTGTCGCTTAGGGGGCGGCCACTGTACCGTACCGAACAGGGAGAGGGGCAGAAAGCTTGACCAGAGCCACAAGCCAAATGAATTGAGAACACAGAGACAGTCGGGGAACAGTGGTACTAAGGCTGGAAATATATAAATATCTAAAATTTCTCTTTGATTTCCCAGAGTTCAACAGATTTTAAATACAAACTCCTTTAAAATAAAGGAAAAACTTATATATTTTGTATTCCAAACCCACTGTGCCTTGCCCACTGTTGTTTTTAGATTGTTTTCCATTACGCAAAAGGACCTGCCACTGCCCTCTTATCCTTAACGGCGATTTCTGGCCCCCAAGCTAGAAAATATTACACGCAGAGTCGGGAAGAAGAGGGGAACGGATACGGAAATAGCTTGCCCGCCATATTTAAAAATGAGTGACGACACTCGATTAGGGCCTTGGCCCTTAATGACCCACAATTTCTCAACTCAGAACTTTGCTTCCTGCCCATTTCAGCTGAAACCAAGAGGAAACCCAAGAGGAAATCACATAGCCATGGCCCACTCCAAGGTGATCCTGAAGATACTGTTCTCGCTATGCGTGTGGTCCTTCGTCATCATTGGGCTGTTCAAGATGCATGGCACCAACCTGGTGCCGCAGGAGTACCAGCAGGTGCCGCTCAACGGACGCATTCTGCTCCAAAAGGACATGCGCTACGCGGAGACGACGTCCACGACCACGGATCACTTTGATCCCAGCGAGATACTGGTGGATAATCGAACAGGTGAGCTCTCTCAAAGATTTAAATATCCATTCAAGGCCTAAAAAATAGCCACTTAAACCCAAATAATATTTATTCCACATTATTCGACAGCCATGGACGATGACCAACTAGTTCGGGACGTGGAATCGCGCATACCCTCGCTCCCAATTGCCTACTGGAGCAAGAACAAGAACTTTTTGCAGCAAAAGTCCTCCACCTGCGCCAAGTACCCCTCGATCTTTGAGCTGGAGTTCAACAACATCTACTGGCAGACGCTGCGCACCTCGAACGGCACCTTTCAGCTCTTTGGCGCCTACTACGACATCCGAAAGACCTCCCTCCTGGGACCCACTGTGCGCATCCTGGGGATGATCGATCGCATCGAGCCCAAGGTGCGGACCTACTGCCAGTTCTGGTTCGACGGCCAGAAGGAGCCGTTCATCGTGAAGACGTTCGAGTACAAGTACATTTGGTACAACAAATGGGGCAACTACAAGCAGGGCATCTACCAGCCGTACCTGATCGCCTGCCAGATACCCAAGCCCTTCCACGGCGTCGTACCCAGCTCGGTGTCGATGGTGGAGAAGGAGTGCGACACGGCCACCAATAATCTGAGGGTCATCTACAATCGTCCGCCGGATGACCAGAAGAAGGGATTTGCCGTGTGTGTCAAGGGGTTGGATTTTCTCTATGATGATTTGAGTGTGCGGCTGATCGAATGGATCGAGATGCTGAACATTCTGGGGGCGGACAAGATCTACTTTTACAACCTGCAGGTGAGTTAGGGAGCTTCCCTGCCCTTGAGAGCACCTTGATAGCCTTTCCTTTCAGGTCCACCCGAACATCACCAAGGTCCTCAATCACTACGAGCAGGAGGGCAAGGTCCAGGTCATACCACTGACCCTGCCCGGCGGCCAGCCGAATGTGCCCGGCTTCCAGCACCTGTATCTCACCAAGAAGACCAATCACAAGCGTCAGAACGAGGTGATACCCTACAACGATTGTCTGTACAAGAACCTGTACCTGTACGACTACATTGCCCTGCTGGACATCGACGAGGTGATCATGCCCAAGGGTGGCTCCGTCCTCTGGTCCGAGCTGATGGACAAGGTGCGTCCGGAGTCGCGCAAGATCAAGCCGGATGGCTTCCATAGCTACAACTTCCGGAACGTGTACTTCCTGGACGATCAGCAGCACGAGCATGGCTGGCACAAGGACATCCCCAAGTACATGCACATGCTGCAGCACGTGCATCGGGCCAAGAACTACACGAAGCCGAATCAGTATGTGAAGTGCTTCCACGATCCGGAGCGGGTACTCACCCTGCACAATCACTTCCCGCTGAGCTGTTTGGGTGGGGTGTGCAAGTCCTATCCGGTGGATACGCAGGATGCCCAGCTGCAGCACTATCGCGCCGACTGCGTGAAGACGCTAAAGAAGAGCTGCGAGGAGTATCGCGAGCATTCGGTGGAGGACAAGACCATTTGGAAGTACAAGGATGAGCTCATCAGGCGCACCATCAAGGCGCTGGACACGCTCGGTTTCTTTCGCCGCCAGGGCCTGAACTCCGCCTCCGGCTCCGGGGGCAGCAGCAGCAGCGGACTGGGCGGTGGGGCCACCACGCACTCTACGGAACGGTGATTTACACTCCTCGGGGGTGGCGGCGGTGGCGGAGGAGGATGGTCCTGGCCCTGGCAACTGGTCGAAGCATCGGGCAGTAGTCTCGGCAACGAGGAGTTCTTCGTCTAAACTGTCTCCAACCCCCCCTTGAGTTGTGTGTGAAAGATCACTCTGAGATCCACTCTGAGTTTAGTTAGTATGTTTGTCCAGTTGCAGTTCCCATCCAAGACGAGGGACAGCAGCCCTTCCGGCAGAGGAGTTCAGTCTTTGTTTTTTTAATTTCTTTTATTATTTGTGGAGTTTTGTTTAATTTTTTTAACCTTGTAAAACTATAGAGAGTTGCCGGAAGCGGAAGCTGTGCCAGCATGTGGCTAGTGTAAACATAGAAGTGGAGTTAGTTAGTCGCGGAGAGAACACTTTTGAAATTGTGCCTTCGAACCTGGATTGTAGAGAGTCCTTTCAAGTCCTAGACCTTTGCTCAATCCCCCCTATTCCCAAACCCCCAAAAACCCTTAAGAATTATGTATTTCCATTCACAAAAAAAAAAGACATAAAGTCACAACTTTAAGCAAGAGAAAAAACAAAACACAAATTAAGGGAGATCATAATGAAACCTAAACTAAGTTCAAGACTGATGATGTTTATTAAGAATTATAAATCGAGGTAGAGAAAGGAGGAGAGGCCGGGCGGAGGTGCCAGCTAATGATTTGTTTTCACATTCGGATTAAATCGATATTATTGTTGTTGTATAGGCAAAAAAGGCAAAAGCAAGTGCAGGCCCTTTAAAAGATTGCAAGAAAACGAAAAAGAAATATCACTAAATGCTAAGCAAAACATCTTAAAAAACAAAAAACAAATTGAACAAGTTTCAGTTGTAAACTGTAAATAGGAAAATTGTTAAAAAAGGAAAACGTAAGAACGTAAACTATATGCGGATTAGACCGATTAAAATCGGATAAACTAACACTAGCAGGAGAAACGAGTTAAGAAAGCGAAGAGCAGCTGCAACCTTTAAGTTTTTGTCCTTTAAACTACACATACTACTATAGACACTACTATATATACGTATATATATATGCAACCATATGATTTTAAACTTGTACATACACATAAAGACACCACACACACAGTGCACACTCTACTCTATCTTATTTGATATTTTTAATCATTTCCCATAGCAGCTTAGTCAAATTGAAGATGTACAGTCCGGGTCACTAAACTAGAGACTATACACACACATATGCGAAAGCGATACATATATTAATGTTAGTTGCTAGCCATGTAAGGACCCCCAATTTCTTTCCTCGTACCTATATTTTTTTTTTTTTGCGTAGCTAATAAAAAACACAATTGATATGAGAACAAAGTGATTGAAGAATAAAATTTCCAAAAAAATACAGGGACTTTCTTTATGGGATATATGAGGGAGCGTCCTTAAAGAGCATCCTTACAGCTGAATGGCTGCCCAGGACGTGAGACACAAAACTTCCAGGAATGTAAACAACAAAGCATTTAGAGCCGAGACCGAGACCCAGGCACAAATGAATCCACTTTGCTGAGCAGAAGGACGGGGACCAGGATACCTTAAGCCACTGCACACAAAACTTTCTGCCCGAAGAGCCCAGGGATAACCAAGGAAGGCAGGAGGCACCGCCGGACAGGACCAAAGACAAAAGGCAAGGCAAGGAGCAGAAGCCGAAGCAACAGCGACTTGAGGGGCGGCAAAATTTGTATAAACGCAACTTAAGTGAGCATTAAACACGCTCCACTGGAGGACCACGACCACGAGCAGCCAGAGCAGCCCGCTCCGAAGTTCCTTGGCGTCTAAGTTGGTTAATAAACATTACCAACGCCACAAAAACCATTTACGTGAACTATTAAAATTCCGCAGCATTTAAGAGCTGCCTGCCGCCGCCACCTCAGCAACCGCTTCCGCCTCGGCATCCTTGGCCTTGTTTCACGATTATGTTTATTTATATGGCACACACGAGGCGGAAAAAGGGGAAAGCAGCGACCGAAGTTTCGGGTGGAAAATTGGGAAAGAGCAGTTTATGGACTCATGGCGCAGAGAGGATGATGATGATAATGGCGGTGCTGATGATTATGGGGGAACGACAGTCGCCCCGACTTGTGATTGAAAATTCTCGCAGCTTCCTTGGGCCTTTGCTAAAAATGTATACCATACTCGAATATATAATATATATTCCCGTTTATGGCTGGTATATAGTTTTGCGTAGCGAATAAAAATATGCGAATGCAAATGCGGCAAACTAATTAAAATCCCCTAGTCCCAGAGCCACTCCGTGTCCGTGGAATAGTGGAATATGCAATGCATTCATAATGCATGCGCATAAATCTGCGAATAAAGCGAGCGCGGCTTAAAAATTTAAATCCGCAATTACAGAGGACCGAGAGGAGACCAGGTGAGTTTGGATTTGGATTTGGTATAGGGTTTGGGTAGCTGCGTTCGGATTTGGGCTTGCATTCGGATTCGGGTTCGGAAATAGCCACGAATATCAGGCAGATGGAAAGCTGGCAGCGCGCTCATAACTCAAAGCAAATGGCGAAAGTGCACTGCAAAAAAGGTTTAGATATATCCTGGCCAACAGATTCTTTATATTTCTAGGCGAAAAGTTATTACAAAAAAGGGATCGACTTATTTCCCTATTTTATGTTGAAAATTTCTATCAGAAACTGCTACAAAATATTAAAACCTCTAGAAAATAAACATTTACAAAGAGTTTTCAGTGTTCAAATTTTTTATATATTTATTTCACAGGCTAAGGTCTGGGAATCATTTAATAAATCATTTCAGGTTCCCAAATCATTGAAAATAATTATACTTATAGTGCCACACTTCCTGTCTCTCAGTGCAACCTCCGCAGCCGAATGACTCACAACCGAATCTGCACGACAATCTCAATTTGAATTTGAATGCAGATGGCGTTTGATTTTTGGCCAGCCTAATTATGTCCGTCTCCCCCTGCCAGCTGCCCCCTGCCCTTAGGTGCCCCCTCCAGAACGTGCGTGTGTGCGTGCAAGATTGGCAAACCAAACAGGAAATGCTAATTACATGTAAGTGTACACAGCATATGAGTGTTTGGCGTGGCAGCGCTTCCGCCCGACCTGCCGTGTGTGTGTGTGCAGTGCTACCTGCAGCATCCTCGTCGCTCGTCGCACCTGACCTACCTGTGGCCACCACTGGAAGCAAAGTTGCCCCGATTGCGCCGGGCTCATGCAATATTATTGCTTGCAATCTAATTAACCGCACAGCGAGACCAACTCCTGCCCCGGAACGGACTCGCACTCGCACACTCACCTGCTCCTGCCCAATATTTGCGCCAAGTGGTCATATCAAAATGGCCGAGACACAGCCACACACTCGCGCGCACACACAATGGAAATTATACGCTTAATTGAGAACGGAATTCGGCGCTAATTCAATTCGCTTTCGGTGCCGCTGCCGCTGACCACTCTACTCCGCCTCCTGCTTCTGGGATCCCCTCCTTGATTTTTGGCAGCAGGCGCAGCTTAGCTGCCACAGCTTTAAGCCGCGATTAAGAGGCAGCTGCAAAGTTGGCCGAGAGGGGTTTAAGCTGCTTTGTGGCTTACATCGTCCGAGTATTAAACATAACTAAGAGCAGACTATATCCATAAATAGAAGCACTAGCTTTACTTCCTTTGATTTTAATTAAAAGGTAAGGATTGGGGCTTAAGGGGAAAAATTGCATACTTTTGGGCATTTTATAATTTTTTTGGTCAAATTATGATGCATCTTTTCGGCTGAATTAGTGAGTATAAGGCGACAGTGGAAAATTTTGCATACTTTTGGGCGGGGATGACTTTTTCTGCACGTTAAGTAAATATAACAGTTTTAAAACAGCGAGAGCCCAAGATAACTGTTATAATATTGTTAATCGAACAGTACAGTGTATACCAGCTGTCATTTCTGTGCGCCTGGTACTTCAATCTCATCGAAGAGGAACTTTAATGGAAAAATCTTCTGTAAGGGGCACTTGGCGCTGCAAATGAAGGGATCAGGCTCTGCCGGCTGTAAATGTCCAGTTTCAAGAGAGGATCAGGCTCTGCCGGCTGTAAATGGTTAGTTTCTGGAGAGGATCAGGCTCTGAGGGCTCAAAATGGCCAGTTTCTGGGCAGGATCAGGCTCTACCGGCTGTAGATGAAAAGTTTCTGGAGAGGATCAGGCTTTGCCAGCTGCAAATGGCCAGTTTCTGGAGAAGATCAGGCTCTGCCGGCTGTAAATGGCCAGTTTCTGGAGAGGATCACTGTCTACCGGCTGTAAATGGCCAGTTTCTGGAGAGGATCAGGCTCTGCCGGCTGCATGTGGCCAGTTTCTGGAGAGGATCAGGCTCTGTCGGCTGTAAATGGCCAGTTTCTGGAGAGGATCAGGCTCTGAGGGCTCAAAATGGCCAGTTTCTGGGCAGGATCAGGCTCTACCGGCTGTAGATGACAAGTTTCTGGAGAGGATCAGGCTTTGCTAGCTGTAAATGGCCAGTTTCTGGAGAGGATTAGGCGCTGCCAGCTGTAAATGGCCAATTTCTGGAGAGGATCACTGTCTACCGGCTGTAAATGGCCAGTTTCTGGAGAGGATCAGGCTCTGCCGGCTGCATGTGGCCAGTTTCTGGAGAGGATCAGGCTCTGTCGGCTGTAAATGGCCAGTTTCTGGAGAGGATCAGGCTCTGAGGGCTCAAAATGGCCAGTTTCTGGGCAGGATCAGGCTCTACCGGCTGTAGATGAAAAGTTTCTGGAGAGGATCAGGCTTTGCCAGCTGCAAATGGCCAGTTTCTGGAGAAGATCAGGCTCTGCCGGCTGTAAATGGCCAGTTTCTGGAGAGGATCACTGTCTACCGGCTGTAAATGGCCAGTTTCTGGAGAGGATCAGGCTCTGCCGGCTGCATGTGGCCAGTTTCTGGAGAGGATCAGGCTCTGTCGGCTGTAAATGGCCAGTTTCTGGAGAGGATCAGGCTCTGAGGGCTCAAAATGGCCAGTTTCTGGGCAGGATCAGGCTCTACCGGCTGTAGATGAAAAGTTTCTGGAGAGGATCAGGCTTTGCCAGCTGCAAATGGCCAGTTTCTGGAGAAGATCAGGCTCTGCCGGCTGTAAATGGCCAGTTTCTGGAGAGGATCACTGTCTACCGGCTGTAAATGGCCAGTTTCTGGAGAGGATCAGGCTCTGCCGGCTGCATGTGGCCAGTTTCTGGAGAGGATCAGGCTCTGTCGGCTGTAAATGGCCAGTTTCTGGAGAGGATCAGGCTCTGAGGGCTCAAAATGGCCAGTTTCTGGGCAGGATCAGGCTCTACCGGCTGTAGATGAAAAGTTTCTGGAGAGGATCAGGCTTTGCCAGCTGCAAATGGCCAGTTTCTGGAGA
>VNJO01011852.1:0-28548 GCA_008042535.1 Drosophila tani | reverse complement strand
TATAAGTAAATATCGATACATTTCGAAACAAATACATTTTTATCATTTTAATCGTCAAACTCATTTAAAACAGCATTTAAAATGTAGTAAAAGTAAAATAAAAAAAGCTGCTTAAATTTTCTAAAAAAGCTGAAATTCCCGCTGCCCGCTGATTTCAAATTTTTCCCGCAATCACACTTAAAAAAAAGCCGAATTTGACGGGAAAAAAGCGGAAATGACATCACTGCTAACGCTACTAATGTGGGCGGACTATTGCGAACGATCCATCGAATGTCAATATCATTGTTTCGAAAAGTGGTAGTTTCCCAACCCTAAAAAATGCAAATAAATAAAACTTACGACCTGTAAGCCTTCTTGCATAATGTTCAGTTATTTTAGACGACCGGGGCTGAATATTCGATCTACTTGTACAAAAATATTTGTTTGAAAGTCGTAGAAATGCCCACTTCAAACATAAAGTGATTACTTTCGACATCAAATGGAAGTCCTCTAGTTATCAGTGTTCCTCCACTATATTGTGGATGAACAGTATTTTATGTCCGTCTCCTGGCTCTAAGCTACACACCCACCAATTTTCAGGCATATCGGTACAGCCGTCCTTGAGTTATAAATAATGTAACAACTAACACGACTTTCTTTTATATACTCGTATACATATAGATAAGATAGGTCAGTAATTATACATAAATTACAATAAAACAAAAGTATAGTAAAAAATTAAGCACATTAAGCATTTTATATGACAGCTGTAAGATATAGTTGTTCGATTTTAATCAAACTTCCATTTAAAATCTAGATTAATTTAAAATATCTTAGGTAAAAATTTGGTTACAAAATTTGTAAAAACGAAAACAATTTTTATACTATAAATTAGGTTACGATTAATGTTTTTAGTTTAGGAAGGCTATCTACAGATGAGGTTATTTTGTACAAATCATTATAAAGTGCACGTAGTACTCTAAAGGGTTCATGCAATTCTTACGAGGTTCTGCAGTGGTGCAAAACTAAAGGCAAATAGGATTACATGGTACGTGGAAATTCAATTGCCCCAAAAGATCGGTGCTTCCCACGTCACCACGGATCATGTTATACATAAAGACAATGCCTAGCATCGTTCTACGGTTTGCTAAGGAAGGTAGGTTAATTAGGAGAGGTCTACTAGAATAAGATGGTAACCTACGGTTTGCATTCCACCCTAAGCCCCGAAGAGCGAAAAGTAAAAAGTTCTTTTGAACTGACTCAATGCGATTGCTGTGGACGTCCCACTGGGGACTCCAAACGCAAGATCCATATTCTAAAATATGGCGAACTAACGAAATGTATAAATTACAGTTTTTGAAAGTCGAAATATTGTTTTTTCTTTTTTTGCTTTCAATTAGTCCCATTGGCGACAAATAGAATACTTTTGAATTGCCAATTCAGACTTGATATAGGACTGTCCGTCTAATTTTCTATATTTTTTTTGACACTGTTATTTATTAAAAGGATCATAGTTATATAGTTATATTTATACAACCTTGTACCCTTATATTTAATTTGTCGTTACTTAAAAAAAAAAAAAAAAATGTTTTTAAAAATCGATATATATATTTTTTTCTTTAAAAATTTGATTCAGACTAATGCCATTTATTAACAATTTAAAAACAGAACAAGACAGAAAGCTAACTTCGGTAAACCGAAGTTTGTATACCCTTGCAGTCTGCAATTGGATCATTGAAAATCAATCCATTTAGTAATGTTGGAAAAATATCAAATTTTGTAAATTTTGTAAATTTTACATTTTACATGTAGATTTTTCATATAAATCGACCGATCGACCGATTTTAATAAAATTAAAACCGTAGTTCTAAAACCGTAAAAGACCGCTATATCTCGAAATTTAATAAATACCTTAAAAAACAAAGAAGTTAAAATTTTGTTTACATTTATTTCGCCATCATTCTTAAGGCAGCTATAAGATATAGTGGTCCGATTTCGGCCGTTCCGACATATATACTGCGTGCTTAAGAAATAAGACTATGCTGATTTCAGCTCGATAGCTCAAAAACTGAGAGACATGTTTGCGTAGAAACCGACAGACAGACGGACGGACAGACAGACGGACATGGCTAGATCAACTCGGCTGGTGATGCTAATCAAGAATATATATACTTTATGGGGTCGGAGATGCCTCCTTCTGCCTTCTGGGTGTCTGAGCACATAGTTTTTGAGAGAGAGTGTCAGTGCGTGTTGCGCAACATGTCCCTAGCAACATTTTTCTTATTTGGATGTTGTTCAACATGCTTCTAGATACTTTTGTCTTCATTCCTCAAAATTTTTTTTTCCATGTTCATGTCTAGTTTAATTTAAGCCACAATGCTTTGGGTACCGGGTATCTCACAGTATCTGAAGAGGGCGCGGGCTCGATAGGTGGATAAATATATCGACAGAGGAATTCTAGAAAGCGTTGCTTCTTAATTTAACATTAACAGTATTGTGTCCTATTTCGTTTGGTCGCACGTGGTCTTTTCGTGTTATTTCTTTTTATACCCGGTACCCATAGGGTACAAGGATATTATAAGTTAGTGCCAACCGAGAATGTATGTAACAGGCAGAAGGAGAAATCTCCGACCCTATAAAGTATATATATTCTTGATCAGCATCACCAGTCGACTCGATTTAGCCATGTGCGTCTGTCCGTCCGTGTGAAACAACAGATCTCAGAGACTATTAGATCTGGAGTTACCAAATTTGGTGACAGCATTGGAATCTGTTGCACGCAGATCAAGTTTGTTTTAAAATTTGGCCACGCCCACTTCCGACCTCAAAGATCATAAAAAGCGTAAAATAAAAGCTATTATCGTTTTTTTCGGGTTAAAGTTAATATATGCAATAAATTAATAGGCTTGAGCGGACGTTTTCTGAAAAATTTCAGTAAAATGGGATGATACAAATTGGATATTAGCAATAAGGTTAGAGTTTTAACACACCCCCCTAAGGCACTGCTGTTGCAAGCTGTAGCCAACAGGTGGCGCATTCGAGCCTTGGCCGCGCGATGTAAGGGCGCCAACTGCAGAGGAAATGACAAAAGAATAGAGCAAGAAATAACAAAAAAATATCATAATTAATTTTTTGACGCCGATCGAGCGGGTTTTTATGCGTCCTTATAAATTCATATTTTAGTATGACATAAAATTCTATTTTGAGATGTGATTTATTTGAAGAAGTATCGAAGTAGAGTATGATAATGTATGTACAATTTTAAATTGCCTTTTAGTGTAAAGCACAAACGTTTCGTTTAGGTACCGGGTATCTCACAGTCGAGCACAGTCGACTGTAGCTTTCTTACTTGTTTAAAGTAGTCCCACTAATTTTTATAGGAATAAACTAGTAGGAAAGGTACAGTCGAGTGTGACCGACTGTGGGATACCTGTTACCCAAAGCATTGTGTGAGAAATTGTATAGCACATGAACATGGGAAAAAGAAAATGTTGACAAATAAAAAAAATATTGCTAGGAACATGTTAAGCAACACCAAAAAAAGACAAATGTTGTGCAAAAAAAAAAGACATATGTTGCTTGGAACATGTTGGTGAACACACATTTGTGCTGTTAATACAGAAGAAAAAGAAATATAGGCAAATACATTATTGTTTAATAACTTCCATGATAATCATTCGGTTTTACTCAATGTGCGCACAAACCTTTTTATTTATTTTATCTTTTTACTTTAAACCGAAAATCACGACTATAGCTTATATAACGTTTTTAATGATTTTTGGGGGCAGAAGTGGGCGTGGCCAAATTTTTAAACAAACTTGATCTGCGTAAAACGGAGTGCTAGAGTGCTGTCCCCAAATTTGGCGGCTTTAGCTCTTATAGTCTCTAAGATCTGTTGACTCATACGAACGGACGGACAAACGGACAGATAGACAAACGGACAGAAAGACATATCTAAATCAACTTGCCTAATGATTCTGATAAATAATATATATATTTTACGGGGTCGGAGTTGCTTTCTTCTAAATAATATTTGAATGGTAATATAACTTAGTGCCACCGAAGATATGTTTAACAAGCAGAAGAATTCAAGTATTGATAAAATGTGCACGCAAATTGAGTATGTTTTATGGAAAGATACCTCACTGAAGGTTTCTACTGCCATTTATCTGGCAGATTCAGATCCACAAGAACAGAAATTAATAATACTCTTGTACCCTATGTGTACCGGGAATTATTATTATGTAATACATAGCGATAATGTATATTGCAAATAATAATTGTTTTTCATTCTTTGAAGTTTCAGGTTAATTATCGCATAATTGATTTAGCTAATGGTAACTTACTTGATTTATTAAATATTATTTTTTTGTCGAAAATAAGAGGGACAACTTAAGGGTTGTCATCTTATCAGAATAAACCGACATATTCCTGAGATTTATTTTTTGCTATATTATCTGTGAAAATTTTACAACACTGCCCCCACACAAATATTTAAAGCAGTTTATTTGTGGCCGCAAATGCCTGTTCTCCTGATTTTATGCATTATACCAGTACTCCCTTAGTGTCCCCAGGTGCGAGACCACAGGGGGTCAAATTTCAATCAAATTGGCCAATCCGCAAATAAACAAGGAAAATTCGAGTATGTTAAAGGGAAGTCCGAAAATGTTTGATCTGAGTGCAACAGTTTCCAATGTTGTCACCAAATTTGGTAGCTCTAGCTCTCTACATCCATAAAAATTAATCGACTAATTTTTAGTCAGCGCCCGATTGCCTAAGATGTTAGTCCATTTGACCTAAAACGGAAGCCGAGGCAGTTATTGCCTAAAATTTGGTTAAAATTCCATATTTTTGGTAATAAAAATGAGGTTATTTTGTCAAAAATGTCATATTTTTGGGCAATAGAAACAAGCCTACATTCTAGGCAATTTTTTGTACAAAATTACATTTTCTTTTGAATATTTTTAGGCAATACGATGCCTAAAACTTTATTTTAAGGCAATATAAGCCTAAAACTTGATTTTTTATATAATATTGATTTTGTATTAATACAACCATTTAAAATAATAAAGGTGTATTCAAAATACATACAGTATTTATTTTTACTGTTGCAGTAGAGACTTGCTACTTCCGTAGCACAAACATATCTAAGAGTTAGCCGTTAACCATCACTTTATGCCAGGGATGTTAGAACAAGTTGGAAAACAAATCCACACACGCGAAAAAAATTTTTTGGGCATCCTATAACCTAAAATGTAGGTAACCAATGGTCTAAAAATTGAAGTGTTAGATTTGGGTTATTGCCTAAATTTTAGGCCTACAATTCCTAAAATGAATGACCTAAACCTATGGCATTTTAGGCAATCATTGACACACAGACAGACAGACAAACAACAGGACAAACGTTCTCATTTCGGAAAGGCCGTTAAAATCTTGTTTTTGAATATCTTTTGAACGGTGTATCCGATCAGGATGATCGAGGTGTCATTCGACGCGTATTTAAAGCTAGATCAGAAAAACATTAAACATTAGGGGATTTTTGCTCCACCGGCCCCAATAGCTCAAATTTTCAAAATTTTTTATTTCGTACTCTCACTCTAATTTCTCCTAAACTAACCTTTTTTCGAAAAATCTTAGTATGCAGTTTCAAAGAGGTTTACAATACCTTTTGATCAAGATATAAATGGTTATGATCGGACTATTGTAGCAGATTTTTAATTCTACGGCTGTATATAGTAGTCTCCATGCGCACCACAGCCTCGGTGCTCATCGTCATATGTGGACTGCCGTCCACAGTGATATATATTTTTGGTCGGCATCACCAACCGGGTCGATTTAGACAAGTCCGTATGTCCGTATGAACAAACAGATCTCAGAGACTATAAGAGGTAGAACCACGAAATTTGGTGACAGCATTCAAGTTTGTTTTAAAATTTAGCCACCGGATATCATAAAAAACGTATAACTAAGCTATAGTCGATGATTTTCGGCTTAGGGTAAATGGATGTAAAATTAATAGATTTGTTTGGACGCGCTCTAAAAATTTGAGTGAAATCGGATGATAAACATGGGAGTTAGTCTATTGTCTGTCTGTCTATTCTATCTGTATTGCTCAACATGTTCCTAGCAACATTTGTCGTTTTTTGGGTGCTCTTCAACATGTCCCTAGCAACATTTGTCAACATTTTTCATAAATTTGAGCATAGTTAGACAAATTTGTAGGCAATGATTGCCTAAAAAATGGGTTTTATTGCCTAAAATGTAGGCAATAACCCAAAGCAAACAATTCCATTTTAAGGCCATTGGTTACGTAAATTTTAGGTAATAGGATGCCTTAAAATTTTGTCTCGCGTGTGTGCATTCAATTCCCAATTGGATCTAACTTCCTTGTCATGGAGTGACATTTTACGGCCCACTCTTATATATTTTTATACACCTGCATAAATACTGTATGCATTTTGGAACACACATTTATTATTTTAAATTGTTGTATTAATATAAAATCAATAGAAGACAAATATTGCCTAGAATTCAGGCCTGTTTCTATTGCCTAAAAATATGGCATTTTGGAAAAATATTGCCCAAAATGTACGCCAGTTTCCATTACCTAAAAAATGGCACTTTGAACAAATTTTAGGCAATAACTGCCTCGACTTCCGTCAATTTGTCAAATGGACTACTATTTTAGGCAAATTGGCAGCTTTTAGTCCATGTATATCTTTCAAATAGAAAAATCTAAGATAACCCGAAGGAAGGCCTTCTAGAATATTCAAACTTAAGTCGTTTCTATAAATGAGCTTTTCATTCTATCAATTTATTAAGAATAAAACTTCTTGTCTATGGACTAACCAGGCCCTATAAACTTACCCCATTATTCCATTCATCAGTCCGGTTTGAATTATAGATATTTATAGAATATTTACGCAACGCATCAAGCATGTCGAAATTTTGAGACATCATTTGCAATCTGAAATGAACATGACAGTAATAAATTTATAGCACTTGTCTTGGGTACCGTGTTTCCCTAAAGGTAATAACTTGTTCCAGTTCATATACAACACAATTTTCAAGAAAATTGTCCTGATAAAATGTTTACCGAAAAAGGAAAGTATCATGTTGAGCAAGGAAACCTGTCATCCTTCTAACTCTCGCGGTGCCGACAAAGCTGGCAGTTGTCATCTATTTTTAACTAATTAATCAAAAATAAGTAAACTGGAGCAGAGATGATTCGTGGTGCGGACGGGCAAGGCGAAAAGAGGTTAGATGGGGCGGAAAGTTGAACGTGGGCTTGTCGAAGTTTGGAATCTTCCGCTTGGCCAAGTGCGACATGACGTATTTCCTCAGCGCTCTCTTGGTGGAAACATCTGTAGTTGCGCTTTCTTGTATTCCTCAATGAGTGAAGTTCACAGATGGGAGATGATCCGAGATGAGATGGGATGGCCTGGCCTGGAATGGCCGCTGGCTCTTCCTCATATGTTGGCGTTTCGCAAATGTAGCGCATCGTTTTCTCGGAATAAGTCTGATAGACCCTGCTCTAATTTTAAACAAACCTTGGCTCTGCTTTTGAATTTGCCGCCATCGCCATTGAACATTAAGCGCATCATTTATAAGTCAGGAAATCCTTTAACAATTAGCAAGTTCTTTAAAGCTGAATGTGGACAGGTCCCAGTCTTGGTTTCCTTGATTTCTGTCCAACCAATAATGGATGCTTATTTTCTTTAAAATTGTAGCAGCAGAGCGCAAGATTTCTTGGGCCCGGCGCAAGGGAGAAAAGTCCGACACCACCTGTAGCACATCAAGGGAGCAATCAATGTGGCAGTGCTGCAGGTGCAAATAATAATCACCCATTGTTCCGCACATGCTCCTCATCCTCGTGTCCGGATATTTGTGATCACAGTACAAAGCCATTTGGCAATGCATACGCTACCGAGTCATTCAGAAGGTAAGAACATTATTTCGGCCCGATGGGGACCAACTATGAGATTGAGCACAAACTATATTGATTTCCGCAGCTATGAGACCGCCGATCGCGCCACAATCGAGGACTCTGCAGCCAAATTCTCGATCAGCCGCAGTCGGACGGACTGCACGGAAGTCAGCGACGAGACGACGTCGGGCATATCATTCAAAACGGAACCGTACGGACCCCCCAGTAGTCCCGAGTCCACCAACGATAGCAAAATAGCGCGCAACCTCGATGACTGCGCTGGCTGTGGGCGGAAAATACAGGTAGGCTATCAAGATTTGGTACCCAAAGGGCTTTTGACCTTATTAGTTGCAGACATTATGCTTAAATGTAAAAACAACGTTCAGATATCGTTGTTCGTTGTATATGTTATATGCAGTATTTTGTATTATTGTACGCAAAGTGACTGGTGCCATCACTTAAATGCTTGACTTAGCTTGTAGCACCAGGATAACACATAAATAAATAAATACAAACATTACATATGCCATATTTTCAAAATCCTCTTGCTCGTGGGTAAAGAAATCTCGTTATCCAAGTATTGAAATATTTGACTCAAAAGCGTAAATAACCAATAATGTGTATTTAGATGTGTCAATATATTAAGTACTCAAATTCGCAGGAAAAATATTAGGGATAAAATATTTTAACAATATATAATGTAAAAAAAACCCTAAAATGTTATTTAAAATATTTCGTTTACCTTTCTACAGGATCGCTTCTACCTCTCCGCTGTGGAAAAACGTTGGCATGCCAGCTGCTTGCAGTGTTACGCCTGTCGGCAGCCGCTGGAACGGGAATCCTCATGCTACTCACGTGATGGCAACATTTACTGCAAAAACGATTATTATAGGTAAGTCGCAAAGCCGGGGCCGTAGCCGAATCCGGATCAGAGCAACAACTATTGAGGAAAAATTTTCCACTGTGTGATATAACACGGGCGCAGTGACAGAATCTATGGCCCGAAGCCAGCCGACGCACTATGGGGCCTCTAAAACAAACAGCGTTTCAAAAAAAAAAAAATTATCTTCGCGTTCGATGTTTGAATACGCAAATCTTATAGGTACTTGTTCAAAGATTACAAATATAAAATGTTAATAGCCAACACTTTTTTTTTAATTTACCGTATTAAAGTTGACAAATTTGTTCATTTTCAACAAAACACAACATTTTTAGGAAACTTGAGCCACTTTCAGGTCGAATTTCAAGAAAACTAGGTAGTGGATCCTCTTTTTTTCATTTATTAATGTACTTATTAGGTATAAAATAGAAAACATTTTTCTGTCTGATTCTTGTTTCTTCAGGTAATTAACTTTTTAGTAACTGTCCATATTTTCTCTATTTTTCAACTTTGATGGAAAATGACAAAATTGTAAATTTTTTTTTAATCGAATTCAATAGAGTCTTGTTGCAGCTTTCTGGAGCCCTCATACACCTCGAGGCAAAAAACGTAAGAAAGTCACGGTTCCAGAAGTTGTATTTCATGCAGCCCTGGTGTAAAATCCCTGATAAACGTACGTCTGCTGGAACAAAACATAAAATTACAATATAAAATATATATATATTTTTTTATTTGTCAAACTTTTTTGTAGTTAAAAATAATAAAAATAAGCACAAAAAAAAACTCAAAAGGTGAACAACATTTTTTTTTTGTAAAATAAACGTGATTTTTCTACGATATTAACAAAATTTGACTTTGATAAATCATAAAAAAATCGTAGCAACTTGTTTAAAGACGTTTTTATTAGTTTGAACAAGTATCTATCAATTGCCATTTAAATTACTCAATTATCTTACTTGGTTCAAAAGTTATGATTTTTGCAACGCAAAAACTCAAATGGCCCCACTGTGCGACGATGGTGGGACACAGGGGCCGATGAATCAGATAAAGCCGCAACTGCATGCCAAGACATTGAGTAGAAAATGATTTCCAAACACGCGAGTGAAGTATTTATGCAAGCGGCTCCCCTAAGATCCGTGCCCATCATTGTTTTGCATCACTGTGCGAACGCGATCGCGAATTCGAATGCAAAAAGAAGCAGACCGCAACGGAGACACCAGCAGTAGCTCATCCTCTCATCCGCCGGCTGAGTGGCCCTGCGTGTGTTCTGCTGCCTGCTTCTCCTCACATTCTGTAGGACGTCCGTTCACCCCTCAGACCGGCCGACGCACTTTAAGCACGGCCGATCCTTGGGAGGTTGAAGGTCAAAAGTTAAAGTCTCTTGGCGTTGACACTTCTCGCCCAGGTGGAATACCCAGGAGCGCCTACAACCTCTGTCAGATACAGCAGTCGGATTTCACGAACCGAAACCATCACGCGAGCTACTGAAACTGGTTATAATTAAATAAGATTTCAGCACACTCACGGAAGTTATGGGCTTCTTAGATTTTCTTTATTTGTGCTACACCACCAATTTGATTGTGAACTTTTTTTGTCTGGGAACTGGGCACCAAGTGGCGTGGAGGGCAGGGAGGGCGTCAATGGCAACACCTGTTCTGCGCCAACTTCACTGTAAGTCACCATTCTTGTCAGAACCCTGGCCCCGGCACAGCGTGCATTCAGTGCAAGTCAAGCTGCTCACTTGTATTTCCTCTCTAATGAATCTTGTGACATTTATTGCCACTTCATATTTCAAAATACGCGGCATCACCATCGGCCATCGGTTGGTGAGGCGCAGTCGAAGTCTGAGTCTGCAAGTGTCTGCCGGGATCTGGGGTCGCACTCCCTGCAATGTAGGGGTTTTCATGGGGCTGATCCCCTGAATCCAGCACCGCGACCGCCGCGCTCCGCTGGCACTCTCACACTTGGGAAGTCGTAGTCTAATCTGGGTAGACGGAGATTGGGGGACGGGACAGGAGTCGCCGCCCTGTCATGTCATACACAATCCATTCCGCCGTAATGTTTCATTTCGTTTTATTCCGGCCGCTTTTGACGATGCTGCTGCTGCTGCTGGGGCATTATCAATCACTTCGAATTCCGCGGTCGCGACCCTCCGTGCACAATCCCCCCACATTTTGTGTTGATTTATACTGCAGATGTCAAATATGACAGGGGTCGGAGGGATCCGAACAGGGACGGGTCGGGAGCGGTAAATTTATGTCATTTGCCCCGTTAACTGGATGTAAATCTATCGAGTTCCTCGCTCGCCGGGAGAATGGAAGCTTCATTGAACGCGAATAGGCGCATCCGATAAAATAAATTCATATTTTGTCAAAATGAAAAGCACCAACAGCGCTTGACGACAAATACACATAAAATACGCTTGTGTCATACTTTCATAAAAGTCCATGCATCGAATAAATTACATGTAACAGTTGCCAAGTAACAGCTTGTTTATACCAAATACGCTTAAAGGCTCATTGTAAGTTGTTCTTTTAATTAGACTTCATGAGCTTTAGCATTTTTACAGAAATCAGAAGAAAATACGCGGTATGTACTGCGGCCTATGCTCCTGATGCACTTAATAATTTCTAACTGTTGCCACAGCACCTACTACAGTTTGCTATTTCAGAATTGGGCAATGTACCAACTTGTAACGCCAAAGCTGGTTTTGGTGACGAGTGGAGTGAAGATTGTCATTGTCCCCTTGTTTCTGCATATTCCGTGGCCAAACCTGTGGGACAGCCTACCACGACCCATGTCTCTATGGCCACGGCTTCATTCTGGCTGTCTGGACAGCAGTCAAAGCTTATCTATCGTGATTATGTTTTCCTGATGGCGCAGAGCAGATAAGACGGTGCTGGAGTCACCGTCAGACTGCGGCAGGAGCCCCACTGGCAGTTGTATACTGCTGCTCGGGATGGGAGGCAGTGTCATAATTTCTATTTTATGGTGCTTGTCATTAACTAGAAACAGACAACTAAAAAAACTGTTGTCGAAAATCCTCGGCTGTGAGATTCCCGGCAACCAAAGCTAAGTACGTTAAATAACAAGTGAGACTTCTTATTCACCATTATTAGATTATGTTAACTTTTTATATTTATTTATTAAATTTTGTTTACATTCTTGTAACCTTGCATGGTATTATAATTTTAGTCAGAAGTTTGCAACTCAGTAAAATTAGCTTCTCCGACTTCATAAAGTATATGTATTCTGAATCACCATCAGACGAGTCGATCTACCTATGTCCGTCTGTCCGTGCGTCCGTTTTTACGCAAGCTAGTCTCTCAGTTATTGAGTTATCTGAATGAAACTTTGCATATTGTCGGATTGGCGATGTAAGCATCTTTCCTTGTTAGTTAATACTTAATAGTTTGATAGACGTGAGCCAACTGATGCTGCTGCGCATTGACTACCGATTAAAAAATTTTTTTTCTTATAAATTTTTGTTTCTTCCTGCCACTTATTTTATTTATATATAATATATACTTAAAATAATAGTGAGCGTGACCGAATTTCAAAACTAACTTGGTCTAGGTTAAAGATAACTTCTGCCTATAACGTACATTTGCGCTTATCACAAAGTATATGTAAGAATCATGTACCTTATGGGTACCGAGTATAAAAGTCCTTCACCAACTGGAATTCGCTTCTTTATCCTCTAGTGAGTGGTGTGTATCAAAGACTCCTCAGAACCTTGAATGCCAGTACATAAGCCGAGAAAATGCTGTGGAAGTTAGTTACAGTGACCTGAAAAGTAGACAAGTGGAAGAAAGAAAAAATGACATAAAATGCTTACAGTCTTAAAAGTCTCTGAAGCGAGACTATTTAATTGTGCCCAGCGCGAGCAAAAGCAGGAGACTCGAGCACCAAATTTATGGCCCCTCTAAAACCGTCTGTTATGCAATAAAATAATTTCTTTCCCTCGCACAGCAGTGGGTATCGCCCTTCGCGTGGAAAAACCTAAAGAAAGATTTCATTAAATAAATGTTATGCAGGAAGATCTTACATTCAGCGCCGCTGAAACCTCTGCGTGATGAAATTGAAATCTATAAACGATTCAATCATATGTTAGCGTTTTATGTTCTAGTCGCCGCCCTTACAGCACCCCAGTACTTGCAAAAGCCTAGAATCCCATAGAGCTGGGAAGATATAAGTTTTGATTATGTGGCAGGAAGAAACATGTATCCAAAGATAACACTATTTCTGCCGACAAAAGCGCTATGACCAACGGTATATCTTATGACCACTTGTCAGCAATCTCATGAAGCGCCGCGAGTAATTATAATGAGTAAAGTGGTACAATGGTCGGGTGCTAGTAATGCGGGTGCGTTAATAACATTTTTTCCTAAAATGAATATTGATTTGAGGCTTTCCTAATGAATAAATGTTATACTTTTTTTTATCCCGTTCCCATCAGAACAAGGTTATTATAAGTAGTGTCATCCAAAAAAGCCAAAAAGCCAAAAGCGTTTAAAGCTTAATAATTAGTTTTTCGTGAAACCTATATATACGAAAGGTACTACACATGATTCAATTATAAAAGGTAGTCTCATCGAGAAAGCTGCCCTCAACTGAGGACGATATTTTGACAGTTATTCGTCAAACGTTGTCGGAAAAGTATTAAAAGGATTTAATTATAATTTTCTTCCATACTTCTGGCTCCGCTGCTCCACGTACTTCTGCATGCACGCTTGGAATTCTTTTATTTTGTCCTGTCTTAAAACATATAATTTAAAGTTCAAATAACAAAAATTAAAAAACATTATCAACATTAATTAGCCAGAAACAATTCTTAAAAATGTTACTCTAATAATAATACATGTTTAATAATAATACATGTTCAATACAATTTATTTAAAATTTAAAACTCTTCTTTAAATAATTTATTTTATTTATGACCGAAAATAATTTCTAGCACGTCTCTATGAGAGCGGATCGAGAGAGCTGTCAATTTATCGTCCTTGTCAAAGCTGATGAGACTACCTTTATATAACTGTATCATGGTACTACATAGCATTTTTTATTCACAATACTATACTAGGGTTTTGTTTTGTTTTTAAATATCTGCTAAGATAACGACAGCAATTACTTTATAATTTGTTTCTATATGTACACATATTTTTTGAAACTTTAGAACAAAACAAGAAAAAAAACTAACTTCGGTAAGCCGAAGTTGGTAAACCCTTGCAGTCTGCAATTGGATCATTGAAAATCGAACCATTTTGGTTATGTTGAAAAAATATCGAAATTTGTAAATGTTGTGAATTTTGCATGTTACTTGTAGAATTTTACATTTTCATATAAATCATCCGATCGCTTCTATGGCAGCTATATGATATAGTTGTCCGATATTAATGAAATCAAAACCGAAATTTTGAACCGGCTAAAAAACACTATTTCTCAAATTTTATAGAAATACTTTTAACAACACAGAAGTTATAATTTTTTCCATTTCCATTATTCCATAAATATAATATCGAGTTCGATTTCCAACATATATACTGCTTGCAAGACAATGATAGATAGCTCAAAAACTGAGAGACTAATTTGCGTATAAACCAACAGACAAACAGACATGGCTAGATCGACTCGGCTAGTGGTGCTGATCAAGAATATGTATGTATACTTTATGGCGTCGAAATTGCTTTCAACAAACTTCTGGTCAAAATTATAACATCCTGCAAGGGTATAAAAATTGTTTATGTTTGAAATCATGTTTAAAATTATTTGTACATTATCATTATTTTCTTTAATAAACGCATTCCCATTTCTAATAAAATATGAAAAAAGGCTTAAATTGACGCTTAATAGTCATATATAAAGAAACTCAACAAAAAAGGATTTAAGCGTTTTGCAAGAACGTATTCAGTACATATTTCACTATTTATATTTAAATAAAAACATCGAATAAGAATTTCTTTGACCTATGCTGTTAGTGAACTACTACAAATGTTTGTATATATATTGCAAACATCCATAGAACAGTCTTTAGCAAACCTTATTATCAAATCGGTAGCTAAACAAATTCCAAATGGAACAGTTATATATATATATTTTTGTTTAATTTTGTAAAACAGGAGCCTTTTTATTTTGCTTAAATTGTTTTACATTTTTACCATATCAGATATAAACGTATGCATATGTATTTGTACGTAAATTTGGTTAGCGGAGTTAGAGTCTCTGCCAATGTAGCCTGTCCAGTTCCAAGCCAGTCTCGCATCACAGTCACTCGCTTGGCTGCATCTCGGTACAACTTAACCTTTCCACTGCTGCCTAGACTCTCTGGTACTAGCTTGGAAAGAAAAGCCTAAATAAACTCAGGGGCATCGCCATAATTAAAATGCTTAATAGGCATCATAAGAAATCATTTAATGCCGAATTTATGCGAGAAAGCCATTCCGGAATGACAGACTATCTAGGAGCAGAAAGAGCGTTAAACCAAAAACAGACTAACAAAAGGTCGGTAATCTAATCTGCTTGACTATGAAATTATAGGCACAATTTTATTTTACATGGTCATGGGCATGGGCGTCCGTTTCTTGGAAGCCGGAAGAGTCATATTAAGAGCGCTTAGAAATGCAAATGTGAATGTTAATAAAACTTTTAACAGTGCCTTGTTTTTTGATTGGCTGCGCTTAAGCAAAAGTGCTGACACCACACCACACTGCAGCAGGGGCTTCCGGAGAATAAATCCAGTAGGCTGTTAGAACTAATTTTTCAGCTGACTTAACACCCAAAAACATGCGTTCTTTCTTCGATCGATGTTTGCCCGTCAACGCTTGCAATTTTAGTCATAACAAAACCAAACACACAAAACTTAAATGCAAATAATTATTGTATACGTTTAGACAGACGCCGGCCGAGGGCCTAAAATCGAATTATCGCCACAGGACGTCACTGTGGTTCAGCAGCAGAGATGGGGTTAGGATTAGGGGCCAGGACAACTCGAAACGCTCTCACGATGCCCAGCAGCGAAATTGTTGCCTTCGCTGCTAACGGGGTGGTGGAAGGGGATGGATGACGCTGTTCCGGCGGACCGTATGGGAAATCCGCTCTTGTTGTTTCTGGTATACTTATACGTGTGTAATCTGAAGAGCTGAGCACAGCGGGTGGCTCTTGGAACCGCGCAATCCCTGAGTGCGTTACAAACGCTCTCACGTTACAAAAAGTGGCCGCCCCGTTCACGTTCCCGGGCTCCGTGCCCCTGCTTCTTCCTGTATCACAGAGTCCAGTTGGGCCACACGTCGGTTTACACTTCAACGTGCATAGGGCAGCTCTTCCGCCTTATAAACTGAGCTGCCGCACTCCGGAGCTGTAGCCGGGACTTCAGCCACGGGCCTATCGATGATTCGCAAGTGGCGGTGAGTGGCGAAGAGACGCAGCACTTAGCCACGATTTAAAAGGATATGGGAGCTATACAGCTTGTATTATCTATTTACAAGATCTTAGCAGTGACTTGACTTTTAATTGTTTGCCTGGAACTACACGGAGAAAATTTTCACCTACTGTCATTAAGTATTCTCATAGCTATGAACGTACTTTACTTATTTTGAAAAAATTTTCAACACAATCCAATTGAATTTGAGTACAGAATAACTTAAAATTATCACTTCTACGTTCAGCTTTGGATAGAGAATATATCTTATTAAAAAGTATCGTTTTTATACCCTTGCAGAGGGTATTATAATTTTGACCAGATGTTTGCAACGAAGTGAAGGAGGCATCATCTTGATCAGCATTACCAGTCGAGTCGATCTAGCCATGTCTGTCCGTCTGTCGGTTTCTACGCGAACTAGTCTCTCAGTTTTTGAGCTATCAAGCTGAAATTTTCAGCATATTCTTATTTCTTTAGCACGCAGTATTTATGTCGGAACGACCAAAATCGGACTACTATATCCTATAGCTGCCATAGGAATGGTGGCGAAATTAATGTAAAAAAAATTTTAATCTCTCTGTTTTTTAACGTAAATCTATAAATTTTGAGATATAGCAGTTTGTTATGCTTCTAGAACTACGGTTTTAATTTCATTAAGATCGGACAACTATATAATATAGCTGCTTTAGAAGCGATCAGTCGATTTCTATGAAAATGTTAAATTCTACATGTAAAATGTAAAACTTACAAAATTCGATGTTTTTCCACCATTACTAAAATGGTTTGATTTTCAATGATCCAATTGCAGACTGCAAGGGTATACCAACTTCGGTTTACCGAAGTTAGGTTTCTTTCTCGTTACATGTAAAAAGGAAACGGGAATTCTTATAATGTGTTCTTCTGTACTTAAATGTAATGTAGATTATTTTATTTTATTATTGTCCTTATTAATACTTTAGCAGGGTATTCAAATTTTGTCCATAACCCATATCTTTAAAGACAACGAAAATTGGCTAATTAGGGCCGACTGTTCCTATGGCAGCTCTAAGATATAGTGGTCCGATTTGGATAAAATTTAATATTTGCAGCTATAATTAAATTAATGACAGCTATAAATATAGTGGTCCAATTTTGATGATATTAAAAAAACTTTTGGCTATAACTAAATTAAAGAATCATATATTTAATTTAAATCTGATATCTTTAAAAACAACGAAAATCGGCTAATTAGGCCCGATCGTTCCCAAGGCAGCTAAAATATATAGTGGTCAAATTTCTCTCTTTCCAACATATATACTAACTGCAATAATAATAATTGGAAATTAAAAAGAAAAATAGTAGAAAAATCAACATAACTCCTTAATTTTATAAATGTACGCATATACATACGAGTATCATAAAATATTGAAATTTTTACGATTTCAAAATCATCTTTTAAATTTGATCAAAATCGGACGACGACATCATGTACTTATACATGTTGCTGTCAGAACAGCAATCGATCGGTTTATGTGAAAGTAAAATCGGCAAAAATTTTGTGTATTTATATGTAAATATTTCAACACCCCTAGTAATATGTTTTTCTATTGGAACGGTTTGGTAAAATAATAAACACAAGGCTTTACAAACTTTCGGTTGCAAAAGTTAGTTTGTTTATAATTAAAGTTTTTTCTTTACTACCTTACTTTATGTGGAATTTCTTGCACGCAGATCAAGTTTGTCTTAAAATTTGGCCCACTTCCGCCCCCGCAAATCGTTAACAAGTAAGAAAGCTACAGTTGAGAGTGCTTGACTGTGATATACCCGGTACCTAAACTATTGTGCTTTGCAATTTGATATGATACTACTTCGCTACTTCTTAAAATAAATCGCCGTTTGAGCTCCCATGCATAGCCTAGATCTCTTAGCGCTGGGCAAACGTTTTTAATGCAAGAAAGGTATGAGTTTATATCCCGCAAAATCCAAGGTTCAGAATCCGGAAATTGTTTTTCCGTGTACATAAAATGCGAGACTAGGCCAGGGACCATACTAGCGGGTCATCTGTATCCATCTGAGCCTTCAGATGTGTCACGCCACGCAAGGGCGAGAAGAACCAGTGCGGTAATCTGTTAGAGATGGCTGTATGACCGGTAGCAAGGTGAAAGAACGACTTCTTGAGCTGATTTGCATCAGTACTAGTTAGTCGCAAAAATATACACTGAAGCACAGTTCTAAAAGATTTCTACAGATTCATCCGTTAAGAATAAATTCCAGATATAAGAATCAAGCTACCAAATTATATGACATACCAAATTATATGTTTCTATCTATTAAATTTGGCTTCGCTCACAACCGCCATCGAAAAACGCGTTAAATGTAACTAAGATATTGTCGTGATTTTTAGTATAATGTAAATAGATCGAAATATATAAATAAATATACGTATAGCTGTCATTCACCCAGAAAAAAGTATTACCTAAAAAGTTGGAAAATAGCCTAAAATTTTAGGAAAAAATAGCTTAAAGTGCGTCAAGGCAGAAGGAGACATCTCCCATAAAGTATATACATTCTTGATCAGCATCACCAGCCGAGTCGATTTAGCCATATCCGTCTGTCCGTCCGTCCGTATGAGTCAACAGATCTCAGATACTATAAGGACTAGAGCCACGAAATTTAAAGATACTATTTTAATCCGTTGCACGTAGGTTAAGTTTGTTTTAAAATTTTGCCTCGCCCACTTTCACCCCTGAAAATCATTAAAAAATAGTTATAGAAGCTATAGACATAATTTTCGGTTTACAGAAAATATATAAAATAAATAAATTGGTTTATGCGGACGCTTTCTGAAAAATGAGTAAAGTCGAATGAAAAACATGGAAGTTATTAAACAATAAAGTTTCTGTGTTTGTTTCTTCTTCTTCTGTGTTGACAGCGCCGTTTGTTTGTTTCTAGCAACATTTGTCTTCATTTGTCAACATTCTTTCCATGTTCATGGGTTCATTGGGTACCGGGTATCTCACAGTCGGTCACACTCGATCGTAGCTTTCCCACTTGTTTAATAATTTATAAGCGTTTTTCAAATTACCAAAAAAGTTTAGGAATAATGAACTTGTTTTTAGGAAAAAATTCTCTAAAAATCAAGTCACAAAGTTTACTATTTGGATTTTTAGGTAACCTATTACCTATGAATCAATTTTGGCGATTTTAGGGAAGCGTTACCTTGTAATTATTCTACCATTTTTTGTGTGTATAAGTGGAAAGCTAAATTATTTTATTGTGGCTTAAGACTTTGTTTACCATTGTAGAGGGTATTACAATTTGTCCATGATATTCGCGTATACATTTTGAAAAGGCCGAAATCGAGCGACTATATCCTATAGCTCTCATAAGAATGATGGCGAAATTAATGTAAAATTATAACTTATCTGTTTTTCAACGTATTTCTATAAGTTTCGAAATTTAGCGATTTTTACGGTTGTAGAATTATGGTTTTAAGCTGCCATAGAAGCGATCGGTCGGTTTTAATAAATATGTCAAATTCTACATGTAAAATGTAAAATGTGTAGGTAAATGGAATACTTACAAAATTCAATATTTTTCAATTTCACCACAATGGATCGATTTTCTATGATCCAAATGCAGACTGCAAGGGAATACAAACTTCGGCTTACCGAAGTTAGCTTTTTTACTTTATTCTTTTAAATGACTCATCACATTTCGCAATTTTCAAGCTAAAGTCAAACAAGACCTATACTTTGTGTACCGATTAGTTCGCGATGCATTGTTTTCTACAAGTTATTTAGAAAATATAAATACACAAAACTTGCCTTTTAGATTTCAAATAGTGCTAGTAAAACGCATTGATTGGGAAAAATAGACTTCAAAAAATGTTAATTTTTGTCATAACTTTTTCCACTTTATGAGGTACGAATGTGTTCTTCGCCATCCTGAAAATGCACATATTGTACAAGTGTACTTGCAATATTTTAAGTCGAATTCGGAAAATGTTACTAAGCAGGCGTAAGGATAAGATATTTCATAATACCAAAACTATAATAGGAAAGGGTATAAAAAATTAACCTTGGGGAGGCGGCAACGAGAATGGTGCTGATTTGATTCGGACCACGACAGAAAGATAAACTAGAGGGGGACCGGGAACCGGGAACTGGGAACCGGGACCTGAGCATCCAGAATGTGTGTAAGAGTATCAGATTTCGAGCGCTTAAAAACATTCTCATATATTAGACGTTGTCACTTTGACATTTCGCCTGCTCCTTTACATGGCAATAATCATAACTCATTTTTCTCGCGCTCTCTCCCCCGCTCTTCGGAGATAGAAGGGGCGTGACATGGCGGTGGAAGTGGAACGGGCGGAACGAACTCAACTCCGCCGAAACTGCGCTCTGTAGTAATTTTATGAGTTGGTAGCTGCGACCGCTTCTTCTGCATGTTTAATATTATTTATGAGGTTTACGTCCAGTAAAGTAGGCATGTATGTATGTACATATATATAAACTTATGTATGTATGTACAAGGGCACATCTGCTTAGGGCTTGACTGCAGACGGAACCCGAGCGAAAGATCGGGCGAAAGCCGCAGAAGCCACGACTCGTGTAGCGACAAGATGTGCGAAATGGCGATGTGACGAAAATCTCGACGTCACTTTCAAAATAATTTTAACAAAATGACAACACAGATGCAGAGCGGGATTCTGAACGCGATCTAGAAAGGCGAGGCAGTGCGGTTGAGATGGAAAAGCCTCTAAAGTGCCTATAAAGTGCGCTCCGTATGAATATGATAAAGTCATGTGGAATGAAAATTGCTTTGGTGTCGACCGGCTGCCCGTTAAGGCTGTTTATTTTTGCCAGAATCCACCCTGGCACTCTGCAATGTGAGAATTAGTCTGTTGAGAGAGGTTGAAACTGAAGTATGCGCCAATTATTTTGATTAATGTCAAAGAAATCGCGTGTCCCGCGCATTTGATGTTGATCTGTCGCCCGGTAGCCAGGAATATGCTCTTGCGGACTTTCCCCAAGTTGCGGCTGGCTGGTTCATTTCTGGCACGAAACCAGCAAACACCCCAATGATTACGGAACGATGCTGGTTATCTTTGATCTGTATTTTTTGCAAAAAAAAATGGAAGAACGGTATAGTCAATTGTTTCGACAATGAGATACCTGGTAGACAAAATTGAAGATGCTGATCTGTATGGGATCTATACCCTGGTGACTAAGATTTAATTTTTTTTTTGTATCGAAATCTCTATTTTATTTTCGACTACAAACATACAAGCAAAAGTTGTATACCCTTACACACTTTGAGATCCCTGGCTCAAAAAGCTCCCAGCGAAGCATTGAAGTCGAACCAAGAAGATGTAGGCGGTCATTCTCGTGAGGTGACTGTGAAGCTGACGATGAGTAGGCGTTTACTGGTCGCTAGTTTGGAGACGGTACGGGGGCTGTCTTCATGATTATCGGCATGGCCTACTGACAGTAGCTCGTAGCTTCCTGCCAAACATGTAATTAGTGATTCTTTTGGGAAGCTCGATACAAGGCACAGAGTGTGTTGAGCGCTATTCTTTTTACGCCTCCTTACCAAATGATTGAGCTTTATATTCCGATTGATACAAGATAATCAATATTACCGATTGCAGTTTTTTTGGTACTCGCCGCTGCTCCCGGTGCCTGGCTTCGATCAGCTCCAACGAGTTAGTGATGCGCGCCCGGAACCTGGTCTTTCACGTCAACTGCTTCTGCTGCACGGTCTGTCACACGCCCCTGACGAAGGGCGACCAGTACGGCATCATCGATTCCCTGATATACTGCAGGTAAGCGTCTAGGCTTTATCCGATTGTGCCAAGTGCATCACTACTAATCATCATTTGTAGGACTCACTACAGCATAGCGAGGGAAGGCGATGCCGCTTCTTCCAGCATGAGCGCCACCTATCCATACAGCGCCCAGTTTGGGTCGCCGCACAACGACTCCTCGAGCCCGCACTCGGACCCCAGCCGGAGCATTGTTCCTACAGGCATTTTCGTGCCCGCGTCTCACGTCATCACCGGCCTGCCACAGCCGGCGCGTCAGAAGGGCAGGCCTCGCAAGCGCAAGCCCAAGGACATTGAGGCGTTCACCGCCAATATAGGTAGGTTGTATATTCCCAGTACTTTTGCGATGCAACTGCCGATCATAAAAATGGTCAGCGTGTAGCTCAGTTCTTTATGGCTACAGTTCAACGGCGCTGGAATCAGCGCTAAAGCTGGATATTGGCGCCATTGAAGCTGCACCACCAGTTTTTATGTGCCTACATCGTAAAACTCCAAAGGTGCAGTAAAAGCAGCAAGACTTACAACAGTCTTTGGGTTGATTGCAGATCTCAACACCGAATACGTGGACTTTGGCCGCGGTTCGCACATGAGCTCCTCGTCGCGTACCAAGCGAATGCGAACATCCTTCAAGCATCACCAGCTGCGCACCATGAAGTCCTACTTTGCAATCAATCACAACCCCGATGCCAAGGATCTGAAGCAATTGTCGCAGAAAACTGGTTTACCAAAGAGAGTCCTACAGGTGAGTAAGATCAACCAGCACAACAAATTGCAGTCGCTTACCGGCAATCCTCGGTTTCCCGCAGGTCTGGTTTCAAAATGCTAGGGCCAAGTGGCGCCGCATGATGATGAAGCAGGATGGCAGCGGTATGATGGAGAAGGGTGACGGTGGACTGGACCTGGAAAGCATTTCGGTACACAGTCCAACATCGTTCATACTGGGCGGTCCAAACAGTACTCCGCCCCATAACCTAGACTAACAGTTGCTTACGGGAAACGAAGGCGGAATCAAAAGCGAAATAATAGTCGGTAACGGACAAGAAGCTGGGAAAAACTTGCATATCCTATGCGCAAGTAACGGTTTTCCTTACCTGAACCCCAGTCAGTGTGACGGATCCGACTCAAGAGACAGCTTTGGAAAGGAACCGAACCGATATAGTTGCACTCCATGCAAGTAATCGATGCCTAGTTATTTGTAACGTCTAGAGAGTGCTCTTAGGCATGGTACATATATGTATAGCTGAAGCACTGCGTATTTGCTATCTATTTCAGCAGTCACTCAATGGTCGTTATACTAGAACTTCAGCTTGACTGCGTTTAAAGCGCTCTAGGTACCCATTCTTTGAAGCATCACTGCTGCTTACCTTCCATGTTGTTTCTATAGATCTATCATTGTCATTCATTGTAAATATGTAATGGATCCTAATCTTATGTACTTGCTTAGAAGTCGATATTGTTAATATATGATTATTATTTATAAAATTCGTATAATTATGTATGTATATAAATTTATGTAACAATTTATGTAACATGCATATACATATTAATATGTATTTAATATTTATTGCCCAAATGTAATAGTTAGAGATGAATTTTGTTTAGAGGAACCTCTCTTTATAATATAGTGCATAGGCTTATGTATGTAGCATTGGTGCATTATTTGCTTCGCCTATGCTGACAAATAGATATTCAAGCTCTTAAAAACAAAAGTGTCATTAAGTTGTTAGCAATGAGGAATAATCGAAGCAATGAACCCAGAAAGATTTGTACTTACAAATAGTTTAACCATAAGACGTACCATAGAAGCCAAATAAAAATGATTGAAACAATTAAAGCAAGATTTACTTATTTAAACACATTTATCCGTTACTAAGTAGCAATAACCAGCGCGACTTTCTTTCACCTTTGTTTTCAAATTTTCTTAAGCCTACTTTCACCTTCAAAAACCATGAAAAATGTACTACTAAGCTATAGTCGTAGCTATTAATTACACTAGTTTACAATTTTATTTTTTTTTTTATATAATCGTTAAGACCCACTTTATCCGCCTAAGTTTGAGTTAAAAAAAAAAAAAAAATCCAAAGAACCGTCTTGAAGGTATTCGCGAAAACCAGATTTTTTATACCACGCTAAAAATATCGAAAACCGATAGTTCAACATATTTTAAATTAGTACAATCCAAAAGCCAATGTAAACACCTTTCCGACAACATATGGCTCTTTGTGATCATAGCTCTATTAATGAAGATATAAGCACTTTAAGTTAAAAAACATGCAATATTTTTGGCTATGTTTTTTATAGCTAGATTATATTTTCTTTTTAAAAATTAAAAAAAAAGTTTTTAATTATTTTAAGTAAACAGATCTAAAGAGTTAAAGAGTTAAGGTCAAATATATGCAAATCCAGTACAAATTCTATAAGTTATGGCAAATTATAATTATAATATTGCAGCTGTGCTACAAAATTGTTTTCAAAGGGAAGTAGCCTGCTTTGTGATTTTGTGTTTTAATGAAAAACATTGGAAGTATTAGATATAATCGTGGCACAACAAGCGAATGGCTTACTTAAGGATGAAATTTCCAAAACTCTCATAGAATAAAATCACAGCTGGCCCCATTTGTGGGGCCTCAGATAAGAAAATTGTTTGCAGATGAAAATTATACAAAATTATTAAGCCCTGCAGAAAAAGCAGATTTAAGAACGATTCAAAAAGTAATTCACTGATTTTTTTGGATATAAAAGAAGAAAAAATTATCATGAATTAATTAAGATTTTTGCTAATACTTAAAAGGTTCTTCAATCAAAACCAACATCATAAAGCAGGCTACTTCCCTTTGAAAACAATTTTGTAGCTAAGCATACCTTCTCAAATTTGTACTGGATTTGCAAATATTTGACCTTAACTCTATTAGGACAAAGTTATTCTTAGATCTGTTTACTCAAAATAATTTAAAACTTTTTTTTTAATTTTTGAAAAGAAAATATAATTTAGGTTTAAAAAACATAGCCAAAAATATTACATGTTTTTTAACTTAAAGTGCTTATATATGCATTAATAGAGCTTTGACCACAAAGAGCCGTATGTTGCCTTTTGCCATTGCCTTTTGGATCGCACTAATTTGAAATTTGTTGAACTAACGGTTTTCTGGTTTTCTGCGAATATTTCCAAAACGGTTCTTTGAAAATTTTTTTTAGTGAGTTCAAGTGAGTTGGTCTAAACGTTTATATATTTTGGCTGTAAACTAGTGTTATATAAGTATATAGATACCTACATATATATGAAAAAAGAACATTTATGCGGACGTGCTTTTAAAATGTGAGTTAAATCGGATGATAAACATGTTTGCTTTCGCAGCATCATCTTTTATGTTGGCAGAACCGTAGATGTTGCTCGACATGTTCGTAGCAACCATTCTTTTTTTTTATGTCCATCAAGTTAGCAGGGCAACTTTGGAAAATAAAACTTTTGACTATACCATAATTTGCCGCTAATTATTCGCAAATTATTTACAGGAAAAAAAAATTTGCCGCGGAATTTTTTAGTTAATTTTTTAGATGCCCTGCTAAGTTGACATCAAGTTAGCAGGGCAACTCCAGAAAACGTTAAGATTTCCAAAATCTTTTTTTCTCAGATTTTGCCGCTAATTATTCGCAAATTATTTACGGAAACAAAAAATTTGTTGCTCGAGTTTTTATATTTATTTTTTAAAAACATAAAGTTGCCCTGCTAAGTTGATATCAAGTTAGCAGGACAACTATAGTAAACCTTTACATTTCCAAAATCTTTTTTGCTCAAAATTTGCCGTTAATTATTCGCTAATTATTCGTGAAAGAATAAAATTCGTTGCTCTAGTATTAATTTTATTATTTTAAAAATTGTTTTGCTATATAAACCAATCATATTGGCGGTATGTATTTTATTTAAAGCTGAAAATTAAGTCTAAACCTTATATAACGTTTTTTATGATTTTTGGGAGCGGAAGTGAGCGTAGGTAAATTTTAAAACAAACTTGATCTGCGTGCAACGGATTACAATGCTGTCCCCAAATTTGGTAGGTCTGTCTCTGAAATCTGTTATTTCACACGGACAGACAGACAGACGGACATGGCTAAATCGACTCGGCTTGTGACGCTGATCAAGAATATATACAGTGGCTCACAGCTTATTTCGTGCAATGCATTACTATACAGGGCCTTGGCGTAGATGGTTAAAGTGTGATTCTCGATCGGGGGATCTGGGAAAATCCGTGTTTGACCCCGGGTCAAGTCCTATTTATGTTCTCAAAATGGCGGCGGTCGGCGACCGAAAGCAGTTTGTAGTTGCAAGCAAGCAGTTGTAAGCCCATTCTAAGTAGAGAAAGCATTAAGGATCCTCACAGAATTAGTATAATTAATCAGTTATATACAGTTTTGGGGAATGGGACAAACAAATGGCAATACGTTTGAATTTAATATGGCTTATTAACGAATAGAAAAAAAAGTAAGAAAGCTACAGTTGAAAGTGCTCGACCGTGATATACCCGGTACCTAAACTATTGTGCTATACATTAAAACGCAATTTGAAATAATACATAGTATATAATACTATTACGATACTTCTTAAAAAAAATCGCCGTTTGCATTAGCTCCCATGCATAGCCTAAATGTCTCAGCGCTGGGCAAACTTTTTTATGCAAGAAAGGTATGAATTTAAATCCCACAAAATCCAACGATTTTTTTTACATTATTACTTTTTTTCATTTTTATTATTTCATTAATACATTTAATATCAGTTCTATAAAAATTAGGTTGCTCACGCTCTTTCTGTTCTGCGTATTTGGAGCCACTTTTTTTGTCTCTTTTCTCTTTCACACACACCTGCTTGTGCATCTCTATTACAATAAAAAATCGACTTTCATTAAGAAAAATTACTGTTGTTGTGATCTAGCTTTAAATACGCGTCGAATGACACCTCGATCATCCTGATCCGATACTACGTTCAAAAGATATTCAATAAACAAGACTTCAACGGCCTTTCCGAAATGAAAACGTTTGTCCTGTTGTTTGTCTGTCTGTCTGTCTGTCTGTCTGTCTGTTTGTCTGTTTGTCTGTCTGTCTGTGTGTCGATTTTTTTGTTTTAAAGTCCTGGAACTACTTTTATATTGTTAAACAGCTCGAGCTGAACATTTTTTGTTCTAAATCTTTTTCGATTTCCCGCTAGTTTGGCGGGAAAACCGCTAAAAAAGCTAGATTTTCCGCGCCCATAACTTCTAAACGACTAAAGCTACAGAAACGTGCTATATGTCGTTGTATATGTGTTGAAAGGTATTTTGAAATGATAATAGCTTTGCCTTGACATTATTTATCTAAATATAATATTAAAGAATTTATAATTAAAAGTAATTTTTTTTTTAAGTTTTTGAAGTTTTCTTAAAAATGGCTCTAACGATTTTGATAGTCACGCCATACTTAGCTGAAAAATTAAAAAAGGCAAAACAGGCAGCGTGCCGATTTTGAAACTAATTGAAAACTTTTTAAATATCTTTGTTTAAATAACTATTAATCGTCACAAAATTTGGTATCAGAAATTTTTGGAGTTGAATGTGCCATCGTCACTTTAATCTCACCTCGTTAAGAGGTGTTTTTATTTGTATTATATAGGACGTATATTACACTTCGGCAATCTTTGGGTTTCGCTTCCCAGTTTAGTTTCTAAAATATGCGTTATCTAACCCATCTGCAGCACACATCAATAACGGTTCCGCTTTAAAATAACCCATTCATAACAGTTATCGAACTGTTAGGAACGAAGCAATCTGTAGCATACAAAAAGAACCGTTCGGTGAGAATGCATTGATAACCATTAAAACAAAAAAAATATATATAACACAAGTAAGAAAGCTACAGTCGACTGTGCTCGACTGTAAGATACCCGGTACCTAAACGTTTGCGCTTCACACTAAAAGGCAAATTAAAATTGTACATACATACATTGGCGCCATTATATCGCACGGCCAAGGCTCGAATGCGCCACCTGTTGTCTACAGCTTGCAACAGCAGTGCCCTAGGCCGTAGAGGTGGAGAAACATCGATGAAAACATCGATGCATCGATGTTTTTGAAATGCTTGGAAACATCTATTTTTTGTCTGGAAACATCGATGTTTTGTCACATCAGTAAGGGAAGCAAAAGGTATGTGTAAAAATATATTTACAAATTGAATTATGAAGTTAATTAGATGTTGATGGTTCAGAAATTTAACTGGTGGTGTAGGCAGCGTTGGTGGATGTGTTACATTTTTTTTTTTTGGGATAACACACATTTTATTTTTACATTAATCAACCAAATTAATGGTTATAAAATGTAGGAATTAGCAATAGTAACAATAATAACATGGAAGCATAACATGGAAACGGTAAACTCCCTAACATAGGGAACGAAAGGTGACAATCAGAACAATGTATTCATTGGGGAAGGACTCTCGTTCTCTGCCGTCCTCCTATCCACAAGTCTCCTGGGTGCCGTCTTTGTAGCCTTCTTCTGGACCTCGGTGTTGCCAAT
>VNJO01011851.1:0-10494 GCA_008042535.1 Drosophila tani | reverse complement strand
GATTTAAAATCTCATAAATTAAAGTTACATGAATTAGATTTTCATCATGTTACTGGCCATACATCCTTAATGTTGACAATTATAATGATAATTGTATTAATTATATATTTTGTACGTAAAATAAAAATTCGAAGGCAATTACAAGCCATTGCTATACCTAGCAGCATACTTAATGTCTAAAGTAAATAATATAAAAACAAATTGTTCAATAAAAAATATAATCATACAATAATAAAAGAAAAAATTGTAAAAATAATTATAAGCTATTAAAACATGGCCAATGCAAGACGTTTAAATGCAAATAAATTATATCGAAGAAATAAATAAATACAGTCCACTAAATTTTAAAAATGCAAATACAAGAAAATGTTATTGTAAAATATACCCCTAATCTTGCCGGCCCTTGCCAGAATGTTCAGACGAACATGAATATTTAGAAAAATAAGATTATTTTTTGGGCTCCGTTCATATCTGTGCATATGAACCGAGAGCTGTAAATTGAAATATACAAATATATGCAGGGGTCTATCTAAGTGCATGCGTGCTTATCTTTAAATATAGCGGCCGTGTGGCCAAACGCACGCACTTGACAAATATTAAACATGTAATCTGAGCTCCTGCAAGGGATCTCAGCATATCTCAGAATATAAGACAAACAAATGTGCGGCCTCTGCGTAGGTCATAGATAAGAGTAAATTTAGAATTCAATCTCCTATAAAAGAGGGAGACCGTTTTAAATAAAATCAGTTTCTTACAAAAACTCATCGTGTAAACGTCTTCTTATTTGGGACTTTACAGTGGGTTTATGGTTATAACGTGGAAATCAAAGCTCAATCATCTGAATGGATGCTGCCGCACGAACCAAGACCGTAAAAAGGGCGCCAAGTTCGGTCGAATATGAAAGTTTTGCCGACAGTTATATTCGATTGCAGGGGCGTGGTGCATCATGAGTTCTTGCCACAGTGTAGAACGGTCTGGCGCAAAGCAATCCGCCAGAAACGCCCGGATTTGTGGAGAACAAAAATTGGCTTTTGCACCACGATAACGCCCCTGCTCACACATCGTTGCTTGTGCGCGACTTTTTGGCCAAAAATAACACACTAATGATGCCGCAGCCAACGTATTCCCCAGATCTAGCCCTCTGTGACTTTTTCTTGTTCCCTAAACTGAAGAGGCCCATGAAAGGACGACGTTACGCTACGCTTGACGAGATAAGGACGACATCGAAAGGAGAGTTGAACAAGATAAAATAAATGATTTTTTAAAGTGCTTCAAAGATTGGAAAAACTGTTGGCACAAGTGTAAAATATCTCTTGGGAATTACTTTGAAGGGGACAAAATAGATATTCATGAATAAATAAATCATTTTTGAAAAAACACAAAATTCCCGGTACTTTTTGAACACACTAGAGCTGGGAAAAAATCGAATCTAGAATCGATACTATCGATTCTTTTTTATTCGTTCAAACATCGATTCTGTTTTGGTAGAATCGATGTATCGTGAAAATTCCATCACTGTGAATAAGGAGAGGAACAAAACGTGCGAATAAGGGTAATTTAATAAAAAGTTGTGCTTTTACCTGATTAAATAGATCTATATAATTGTTTTTATATTTCCTTAGGATCGTTGTGTGGATCAAGGAATCGGAAGCAAAATGGACAAATTTTTGGGAGTCTCAGGTAAATATTCGTAAATTTGGTTTTAAGCACATGTTTCGCAAAGCTATAGTTGGGCATTTCATATGTGCATCCAGTCAAGTTTCCCTATACCGAAGCTCATATAAGGTAGTCGTGATTTCTACTATATATATTTGCGTGGTGCCACTTTTTGTTTCTTTATTTCTTACTCATACAAATGCAAAGCAAGTTTAAAGCGGTTTCCTTACAATCGTTAAGTAATATGCATTATTTTTTTCATTTTTTAGGAAACTACAAGGAAACGGATAGCAAGGATAGGTTAGCTGAACAAAATGATCCGAAACGAAAATGTGCGAAGTCCAATGTATGGAATCATTTTAAACGTTTAGAAAGTGGATCAGCCGTATGCCTTACCTGTGGCCACGTTTATAAAACCGGTGGCAACACAACAAATTTGTTTAACCACTTAAAGAGAGCTCATCCGACTGTGTGCATCCCAAAAGCTGTAAGAACACTCGGAGATTTCTTCGACAACGCAAAGCCAAAAAAGTATGAAACTAACTCAACCAGAAAGACTTTACTTGACAAGGCACTTATCAGCATGATCGCTACAGACTTACAGCCTTTCAGAATTGTGGAAGACGAAGGGTTTTGCAAATTTGTCCAGTGACCCGCAATACGCCTTGCCGTGCAGAAAGACACTGAATGATGGTCTTTTAACAAATATGCACGAGAATATGGAGAATAAGCTTAGGGACATTCTCAGCAAAATAAGGCATTGCGCTGTGACCACCGATGGATGGACATTAAGGGCCAATGACCATTACCTAACCGTCACATGTCATTTTCTGACGGATGACTTTCAAATGAGAAGCGCTGTGTTGTCTACAGACAAATTGCAAAATGATCAGGATCAGACCAGTCAAAACATTGCCAGCTCCCTTCACAAAATTTTGCTTGAGTGGGGCGTGGAGAGCAAAGTATCTGCCATTGTGACAGATAATGCAGCGTCAATGATCAAGGCCTGCGTAATTCTGCGTAAAAATCCTTCAGCTGAAAAATATAAAGCCGATAATCGCCAAATGTAAGCGAATTGTGACCTTCTTTAAAAGTAGCTCGATCGCGTACTCGGAACTTAAATCTGGCCAAGAAAATGACACATCTTACGGGCTTATTCAAGAAGTGCCAACCAGGTGGAATAGCTGCTACAAAATGGTGAGCAGAATCCTAAATATAAAAGACGCTGTCTCTCGTGTCCTCTTAGACACAAAAAAGGCTCCTCCACCGCTAACAGCAGATGAGGCTTCAGTCCTTTCTGACCTTGAGCTACTGTTTGAGCCGTTCGATGCTGCTACCAACAGAGGTTCAGGGAGCAGTTATGCCACAATATCCTTGATCGTACCATTGTCATCTGATCTCCACCATCGTCTTAGCAACATGCTAAAATTGTTCAAGACTATTGATGGTGTCGAGACATGCAAATATATTTTGCAGCAAATTAATACAAGGCTGTTGCCATATGAGCAGAGGACTGCCCCACAAATCGCCACAATTTTGGACCCACGGTTTAAAAAGGAGGGTTTTCGAAGCACTGTCTCTGCTGATTCTGCAATAGAAATGCTGCAGAACGAGATATCCGCCCTCTCAACGAATTTGAATCCGTGCTCCGGTTCTAATGATGATCCACCAAAAGATCCACCAAAAGATACCGAATCCCAAGAAGATACCGCTTCGTTTTCATTTATGAAGGCGAAATGGGAAAAAAAAGTGAAGACGTCGAAATCGGATGCCAAAATAACACTTCGGCAATATCTGGAGAGGCCCCACACAACTCCAGATATAAGTCCACTGGACTATTGGAAGGTCTGTACATTTTGTTAATCTGAAAAATCTTAATAATACTTCCTTTTTATTAGATTCACGCTTCGGAGATGGAAAACTTAAAGGAGTGTGCCCTACGCTACCTGTGCATTCCAGCAAGCTCCATGGAATCAGAACGAGTGTTTAGTAGAGCTGGATGCATTGTCACAGATAGACGTACCGCTCTAAAGCCAAAAACAGTAAACAAGCTCATATTTACAAGCAAGAACCAATGGATATGTAATAATTTCTTTTTATACCCTTGCAGAGGTATAATTTATAATTTTGACCAGATGTTTGCAACGCAGTGAAGGAGGCATCTCCGACCCCATAATGTATATATATTCTTGATCAGCATCACCAGCCGAGTCGATCTAGCCATGTCCGTCTGTCTGTCCGTCTGTCTGTCCGTCTGTCCGTCTATCTGTCCGTCTGTCGGTTTCTACGCGAACTAGTCTCTCAGTTTTTGAGCTATCGAGCTGACATTTTCAGCATAGTCTTATTTCTTTAGCACGCAGTATATATGTCGAAACGACCGAAATCTGACTACTATATCCTATAGCTGCCATAGGAATGATGGCGAAATTAATGTAAAAAAAAATTTAACTTCTCTGTTTTCAACGAATTTCTATAAATTTTGAGATATAGCAGTTTTTTAAGGTTCTAGAATTACGGTTTTAATTTCATTAAGATCGGACCACTATATCATATAGCTGCCATAGAAGCGATCGGTCCATTTATATGAAAAGGTAAAATTCTACATGTAAAATGTAAAATTTACAAAATTCGATGTTTTTTCAACATTACTAAAATGGTTCGATTTTCAATGATTCAACTGCAGACTGCAAGGGTATACCAACTTCGGTTTACCGAAGTTAGCTTTCTTTCTCGTTTTTAATGTTCTGGAAACGTAATTTTTGTTGTTGTATTTTTAGTTTGCTTTGTAGTATAAGTATGTATATGATCTCCACGAATTGATCTCTTTCGTTACTTATGTTTGTTTCTTTTTATAACTTTTCCTTATTTTTATAATCGAAATGTATTTTTAGTTTGCTTTTTACATGCATAAGTACATAATCTCCATGAATTGATCTTAATAAATTAAAAAAAAATTTTTTTTTTTTCGATTTAATCGATTTTTTTTTTTCTAAAAGATCGAAAAAAATCGATGCACTGAGAATCGATTATTTCTCAGCTCTAGAACACACCTCGTACTATTGGCGTTCATACAAATGTCTATAGAACCATTATTTACTTGCCCAATACTAACAGACCAGTGGATATCTCTGCTAATTTTTGTCCAATTGACACTCATTTCATGATAATAGCAAGAAGACTTCCTGCAAAGTTTCATTCAGATAGCTCAAAAACTGGGAGAATATCTTACGTAGAAACGGACAGACAGACGTGACTAGATCGACTCGTCTGGTGATGCGTGTGAACTGTTTGCTCTATTGCATTCGTTTTAATTCTTTCATTCTTTCAAACTCAAGAGAAGACTTTAGGGGATTCATCTTTCTCTGAGAAAACAACCTATTGACATAAAAAATGGTCCGGAATCGTTTTTGGTCACGTTTTTCAGTCGTTAACTTCGATTTTATGACATTTTCTTTTAATTTATTAGAATATCTTACCAATTAACCAACTTTTACGTTTTAATTTTAATCGAAAATAATTTTTTTTAATATCACGCTTTTCTGCAGTTTACTGCGTTCCACGTCCTATAGTAATGTTTCGTACTATTTTTTTGCATCAAAACAATGAAATCATAATTAAATCTGATAAACAAGTGCTTTCTTTCAAAGCAATTCAGCGAAACTTAAAGGATTAAGAAATGTTGTAGTGCTGCTAATATTTTGTTCGGTCTTTTTACGGTAACTTTCAACAAAATTTAAAAAAATATTTAGAGAGGAATTTTGAGAACACTAGCACAATTTAAGGTTAGTGGAAATACTAAACAACAATAAGAAAATTTAATTTAAAAAAAAACAAAGGGAACCAAATTGTTTGTATCAAATCAAAATGTGCTCAACGCACCATGGGGGATTTGACCGATTTTTTGGAATAAATCTATTTTTTAACAGTATGCCAATTTTCGAATTTTTAAATTTTAATGTATTAAGAATTGACCAAGCTGTTATGTTACATACTGCAAATGTTAACTTAACAGTTTAGTATTAAATACCAACTGTTAAAGTCAGCTGTTGCAACCACACATTGTTTTTTTACATTTTGCTTAAATTTTAAGGGCACATTTAAATTACAAACTTTTCCGCTGTCCTACCCACAAGGTTTTTTACAACATTTTCGCTGTCCTACCCACAAGGTTTTTTACAAAATCAAATCTGCAAAACATACACACAAAAAAAAACTATGTAAAATCAACTATTTTATTGTTAAAACCGCGCCAACCTAAGAAAAATAGTTAACTTACCCCAAACTAGTAGGTTACACAGGAAATAAACATAGTTGTTTTACTATTTAATAGTAGAATTCCAAAATAATAGTATATTGATCATAAAAAATGTTGCATTTATATGAAGAATATTAGTTTATTCATGTATAGATTCAACATTCCCTTTAAAGATTAAATTTTAATTTTTAACATTATTTTATTAAGTTTTTGTACAGTTAAACCATTCCTTGGGAAAGATAATTTTTTTAAATCTGTATTTATAGGGTTACAATTTGTTATTTTATCATATAAGCAGTATAGAAATCATATCATTACTTTTCCTTACAAATTCATAAAAGTAGATAAAATCCAAAATAAAGGGGTCGTATGTAGAACTTTGTCCGCCACTGTATGTCACCATTTCTAACAATTTGTAGATGTAGCACGTGATGTTTCCGTTTGGGTTTTGCAAAGAAAGCTCAACTTTCAATAAAAATATGTTTAACTTTGTTTAGTGAGTGTCTATATCCATGTTGTAAAGCAGTGTTGCCAGGGGCTGAGCGACAGAATAAGCTAGACTTCGCGCAAAAAATTGCGAAAAATAAATTTAAAAAATGTTGAAAAACAAGCTACGTCAAAACAAAACCAATCTTAGGTTGTTAATGTTATTTATTTAAATTAAGTTGGTTATTCGTCAATTTCGTTATTGTTTAAATATTTATCATATTTTCGAATAAGCATAAGGTATTTTTGCGGCAAATGTTATGTTTGGCAGCATTCCTCTTGCCTGCCCATCCCATATAAGCTAAAGGCACGACAGAAGAAACTTTTAGTATTTTGAGAACATGTTGTCACAGCGATACCTTTTGGTGTTGCATTAAGAACAGTTTACCATTTGTGTAACCAAAATTCCCGTTTGGTTATAATTCTTATACCATAAGTTCACAAATGTAAATAAGTGGACCATTTGTGTTACATACAATATCGTTTGGTTCTAGTTCTGATACCATTGGGTCCAGTGCGCTCCAAGGCCAAACATAAAAGGAAAAGAGACAGATAATAAGCAACAGAAACGATGGCAAGCTTGCTTTCTCGCTTGATCTCGCCGATTTTCGTGATTCGGTTTTACTCCCCAAAATCCATGACGCGCCTAAAGAAGTTTGACTTCAAAAACCCAATAAAAATAAGTTTAAAAAATAAATAATTTTTAAATAAACCAACAACAAAAAAAAAGCTTCTGACAAAAATTTTACATAATAAATTATGCCATTATCCCAGATGATTTTTATCCTTTTTTTATTTTAAATCATCAACAGTTAAGTTAAAATATTTTGATAACATTGAATACATTTTTTATAACAGCAAAAATGTCAACTGTTTTTAAAGCCAGAAAATGATCGGGTAGTCTAAAATAATAAAGCAGATATTATATAAATAAAATCAATTGGAGCTTATACAATCTTTTACAAATATGCATTATTAATTCTTTTGAAAAATTAACGCCCTTCTCTATTTCTGGTGCGTATTAAAAAAAGGCCTGCTGCGTACTTTAATGCCGCAAAACATATATTCATTATAAAATATTTCGTTAAAGTTACGAATACATTTATGGAAAAAATTAGCTAAACGAACTTTTAAATAAGCTATATTTCACGCTATAAGTTAGTTGCAAATTTAATAAGCTTTTTTATTTTCAAATATGCTAAATCTAGCCTGAAATAAGCAAAAATGGAAACATTGTTGTAGAGTCACTCATTGGGCATTCAGAACATATTGTCTCAACGTGCGCTGCCTGCGACTTTTTGCGGAATTTAAAGTAAAATAATTTAATTTCTAGGTCATTACCTTTTGCATGGCAACGCTGTATTGCTTACCAGATTTGGATCAGTTTTTGGTTAGATTGTTTCTATGAAAATTATAGGAAATTGTGATCTGATCCCGACAAAAGTTTCTGTATTCTGTTAAGGGAGTATACATTTTAAGTTTACAAAGTTTTATGTAGATATCTAATTTTTTTACCCGATGATATGAAAGCTATAGGCTATAGTTGTCTGATCCGTCTAATTTTCATTAAGAATTTTCCTATATATATATATAATTACGATTGGTAAAGTTTAATTTTGAAATCTAATAAATTAAGTGAGTTTTTAACTTTTTCAAAAAAATCGTTAAAATTCCCCATAGTGCAACGGTGCTATTATTTTTATTGCAACTGTATGATTGTGTGTTGCGGGGGGGACTGGGTACCTCTTCACGCTTTACCTGCAATGTTATTTGTATCACTCAGTAGCGGAAGGGTGAGTTTCTTAGCTGCACTCTGCAAGAGCTTCGAATTTATGCACCTTGGTTAAAATGAAGCTAAATGACAAGAGAAACATTATAAACTACCTTAAGAGTGGCCGCGTCTCCTTGGTTTTTGTCGGTTCTTCTCATGAGGGAATCCAGGAGAGAATATAACTAGAGTCTAGTTTGAGAGCGTGGCTTAAACCCAAAGTGCCTTAAAATCCAAGCTGTATATTTTATCAGTGTCGATATTCCGAAATTGAATAGAATCTGGCAATGGAAGCGCCGCTAACGGCCTTTTAATCTGCTTACATTCCATTATCCTTTGGCAAAGACTTGGTTTTGATTTTGATTCGCCATAAAGCGACTATCGTCTCTGAGCCTTTTGGACGAGCAAGTGAGTGGTTGAGCTGAATTTCTGGCGCAAAGCGGCTTCAAAATATTACAAAATTGCATGGCACTTGGAAAAAAGGCAAGGCAATGCGATTCAGCCTTTTGTGCTGATGCAAAGAGCCAATCGAAATGACCATGAAGTGTGCAACAAGCGACATAGAGCAGCATCTAGGCCATAAATCAATGCAATCAATGCTCACCGTTTTCATGGCAGGTGGCTCGATTTCCCCATTCCCCAGGATTACAACGCACAGACCGACATTCAATTGTGTGTCCATTTGGTAAAAAGCCAAGGACAAATGGGAATCTGCAGCTACTGAGGTTTTCATACCCAGCAATTGAATGGAGACTAAAATTTACTGGCAATCGAACATAAAGACTGCGAAATCCTATTACACAATCAGCCCTGGCATTCAGAATAAGTGGTTTTCAAGATCTGATTTTATGCTATACTTAAGCTGCAACTATATGGCATTGCATCTTATTTATGTAAAATATCCTGGGTTTTGTTATTATCCAATAAAGACATGTAAGAAGGAAACATCATCACAAGAGCATGTCAGGGAAAATATATTTAGAAGTTATGTAGACTTTCCGATTAATTGTGTTTGTTATCATTTTTTTGTATCTCCAGCATTTTGTATTAAATATTAGTTGCTTAATTAATTTAAGGGTGAGCCTTGGTCGATTACTCTATTTGAGGACGTACGTAACTCACGAACAAATATATTTTACCCTTAAATGGGGATCATTTATTTTCCTTTGTTGTGCCACTGCGCTATGGGGAATTGGAGCACTTTTTTTTGACCAAAACTCCTTTTCTGGAAGTCGGAAATAATATATTCCAATCTGTGTGGTTTGTATTATGTGTTTGTTAACTTCACTTGAAGGAAAAAATCGTGTTGTCCCCCTAAAAGACCAAAAATGTAAGTAGCCTTGCAAATGTATATTTTGGATAAGGTCTCGTGTTCCATAAGAGATTTAAAGTGAGTCCGGAAGAGGCCATCCACGAGATGTATTGTATGTTGTAGAGTATTAAATTCTTGTTCAAATAAATGCTATTAAAAATATCACTTTGTACGATTTTGCGAAAATTTTTCATTCTTAGGACATTGCCTTTTGTATGGCAACGCTGTATTGCTAACCAGATGGGAAGCAGTGTTTGGATAGATTGTTTCTATGAAAATTATAGGAAATCGTGATCCGATCTCGACAAATTTTCTATATTCTGTTAAAAGAGTATAATTTAAGTTTTCAAAGTATTATGCAGATATCTTAAATTTTACCCGATCTCTTCTATGAAAGCTATAGGATATAGTTGTCTGATCTGTATAATTTTCATCCAGAATTTTCCTATATATATATAACTAGCGGACCCGGCGAACTTTGTCTCGCCCTAATTCGACGCCATTATATAACCCCAGGGTAATAGTCAAACACTGCATTTCTTTATTTAGTATAGAGCGATATGAAAAAAAATTTGAACAAAATCGGCCCAGCCGTTCTTGAGGAGTTTTTTACGATACATTTTTTGGGCTCCATTTTTATATATATAGATAAAGAAATGCAGTGTTTGACTATTACCCTGGGGTTATATAATGGCGTCGAATTAGGGCGAGACAAAGTTCGTTGGAGAACGACGCCTATACAATGGATATCCATCGTTTCCACTGATTGTTTCAGCCACCAACGGACGGGGAAATCGTTTTGTGCAATTTCCGTTTTCCATGCATGGTGATTCTGGGTTGTGGACTCCGCAAGGGCCATGGATCATACTCGTTTTCACAACGGAATGCAGCTCCGGATCAGTTTCTGGATCTGGTATTTCGGCAGAAATAATCGAATCAATATGTTCTGGTCGGATCTTGTCGAACATCCAAAGCAAAATGTGCGCATGTGGTAAGCCACGCTTCTGCCATTCAACC
>VNJO01011850.1:0-17849 GCA_008042535.1 Drosophila tani | reverse complement strand
CTGTTGGCCTGGCTCCAACAACTGTCAGAACTATTAGAGATCGAGATGGGGATAAAATAAAAGAGGCTGCGAAATCTGCAACATTATTAGATGCTAAAACGATGATTCGAACAAGGAGTGCTTTGATAATCAAAATGGAGTCCTTGCTTTCTATTTGGATTGAAAATCAAGTCGCACAGAGAATACCATTGAGTACAAGAGTAATTCAGAATGATCACTTTGCTCAATTTTCTTTTTAAAAAGTAGTATTTTTGTAACCCTAGAACCAATCTTCGAACTTTACATGGTTTGCTATAGAAAATCCTAATTCACTTTGCGTCGTTTCACTTTGCGTCGTATTTTTTTGGAACGTATCCCCGACACAAAGCGAGGGATAGGTGTACTGCCGTCCTGGACAGTCCTACTACATAAGTAACGTTCATGATTCAAGGCTTGGTTTACTTATCGCTCGATAATAATAATAAAAGTAATTTAAACAATAACATTGTTAGCGTGGTATCATTAGGGTAAATATTCCCGGGAAAAATACTTCAAGAGCGCTCGTAAAATGTTGTCACAAATCATCAAAGACATTCACTGGCTGAATCCAGTTTTAAACGAAAAAAAATGGAATGGATTTCAGGAAAAATCTGAAATGTAATGTTATTTTTGAATTTATAACAACACAGTTTTATTGTACAGAGATAAGGGGCCTGATATACATATTTTAATTTGATATTTCTCTATATATTTACAGGGAAATGCTTTACGTATTCAAACGAGAAAGTTTCGTTTTTCCTGAATTTGTATATTTAATTGTAAGTGTATCCTTATGTGGTTTCTCGCTATATTTTTAGAAAGCTCCTTATTATAGTAGGCATACAATAAAGTAAACCATTCAAAAGTATAGTTCAAAATACATTTAAGGGCAGGATAATTATTATTGTTAGAAACCCTTAAAGAAGAAGGGTTGTTTACATTTTAATTAGGTGAATATTACACAGTGTTTACTATTATAACCTTTAGTTTTCACATTTTCTATTCAACAGACAACTGTTCAAATACCTTGGCTTTCAACACGCTTTCGGATTATAAATTTAGGTCGACTTGTAGCGTATCTAAGCTCATGGGAGTACTTGTGGCAAATTTTAATTTATTCGCCTTGTGGGATACCTAGTAAAGTATTCAATCATTCTCGGGGGACCTGTTCTTTTCGTTCTTTAACATTGTGTACCCTTAGTATACAGGTTATTAGTTAGTTACTAGCTCATGCACTCGCTGTGTTTGACCTGACAGCCACATGCTAATTGCTAATTGCTGACTCCGCCAGCCGGTTAGGTGACAGATGAGTCATGTGCCCGTTGGCTAGATTGGTGTGCCGTGCCGGGTGACAACGTGCTCGGGTGCTGGTGGAGGTTGTTTTTGTGTTGCTAGGTAGTTGCTAGTGGACTGGATCCCGAACCTTTTACCGGACACCGTAGCTGGCAATGGCGGGATTGGAACTGCTGGCGTAGCTGCCCATCCCGAGTTTAGTTGGCTACTAACTTGTTCTCCACGAGGACTTTGATGGCTTCTTTGAGTAAATGTAGCGAGAGCTGCTGCCCTTAGTACTCATATTTACACATGTATTTTAAGAGGATTTAACAGATATTTTATTTGGCAGTAACAGGAGCCGAGGAGCCAACGCGCGGGCCAAGCGAGCTGCGATCGCGCGGAAGTGTAAAAGCCAACAGCGCCAAATCGACGGCGCGCTCTTTTCACATTTTTTTTCGTCGGTTTGGCTGCCTGCCTGCCTGCCTGTCGCACAACTAATGCCAGAATCAAGTTCGAAGCGGTTTCAACTGCCGACGAGCTGCACTAAGCGCTTCCATTCGGGCCAAACAGCCACAGCCGCCACATACAACAGTACCAACAACAACAACAACAAGAACTGTGTACGGTGGAGTCGCTACGATAACGAGTGAGCCAGAGCCAGCACCAGCACCAGCGCCAGCGCCAGCTGAACGGAGGCCACCAGTCCAGTCCGCACAGCGAAGCTGGGCGCAGCATAGGCTCCAATAAACGGTTGGCAAAAACGCAAACGTGTCAAAAACACATGAATGGGGGGCATTGGATGGATGTGTTGGTAAGTGTGTGTGCGTGTGAAAGGCAAATGGCCAAATAAACGATGGCACAAAGCGTAAAGGCAGTAAAATGGCAGCGCAAACAGCTGCTCGTCAACGTCGCCGGGAGAATGGCAAGTCAAAGGGGGGGAGCCATTAGAAATGCGCGGTGTGTGGGGCCAGTTCCGTAACACATCCTGTGATCGTGAACAGTAATGGTGGTAAGACAAAAATAAATGGATATATTAAAAGTAGTGATTTTGCTAAGATCAGAAAAGTTAAACTTTCGATATCGATCTAATCAGGTGCAAATCAGAAAAATCAGTCAAAAAAAGGTTTGAGATTCTAACAGATCCTAATTAAATTGACGGTTCTTAATTAATTTTTTGTATAATTTGAATTTATTTTTTATAAAAAATAAATCTAGTTAAATCCTATTTAATCTCAGATCAACTTAGAGAAACTTCTCAGAAAATGTTTCGAAATACAGTGACTCAAAAACCGTGACTGATTCGTGACCCTCTCCTAAGTAAATCACTGCGCATCGCTGCGATGAGAAACCGCTGCTGCTGGCGACACGACGACGTGAAAAGCGGCCAAAGAAAGGCCCTGACCAGCGATTGTTTTTGCGTCTAGTTAAAGCGATTAGCCGCTTGCCTAACTGCAGTATAATATGAACAGGGAATGGGGCGAGCAACACATGCGACGCCGACAGCTACGTCGACGCAGATTGAGGTTATGTGCGGCCGATAATAACCTAAGCCCAGCAAATGCAACCTTTCTATCGTCTCCTGCGCTTTGTTTCTGCTCCCCCATTTACCCATCCTCTGGGCCTCTGACCTCTCACCTCCCTGCCGCCACACTCCCTGCGTGCCAGCAGGTAGCAACAATAACACGCTGCTTTGTTGACGTCACAGAGGAAGAGTTCAATGGACGTGGGCCGTGGGGATTGGGAGGGGGTTGGGTCGGATAGGTTCGTTGGAACATTTGGGGCTGGCTGCTGCTATTTACCATTGTTTGCGTTGAGGTTCTCCACGGGCGTCGCTGCCGCCGTCGCTGCTGGCGAACCCGGTGCTGGCGATGCAGAGTTGGAGGAGGTGACCGCTGCTGCTGCTGCTGCTGCCGCCGCCGCCGCCGGCGCAGGAGGAGGAGCTGCCGCTGCCGCAGATGCTGGCAGGGCATTTGTGGATCCACCGCTGCCGGTGGAGTCGGGTGTGGTGGCTGGTGTGGCTGATCCGGATCCAGAGGCCGGATCGGTGGTCACGGGCGGTGGCGGAGGCGGCGCGTCCGCCTCTACCACCACCGCTGCCGTGGCGGCCACGCTGTAGCTGAAGCTGGGCACGAATTCAACTGCGTTCACGTTCAGCGTCGAGAACTTTGTGCTGATCTCCGTGTTTTCCTGCGCAGCCATTCCCTGTGGTACTGTTCCTTTTTTCGACCGTTGAAAATCTTCGCTTTTTTCACGCGACACACTTTCGCCCTCCTTCAACTTCTGCTGCTGCGCTGCTTCTTCTTGCTGCTCCCGCACTCACACAGAACACACGCGGTCGCTTGGAATGCGCCTCGAATAGTGCGAATGGCACTACAAGTTACAGTGGGGGCCGGATGGGGGCGCGGCGCGGGGTTTGAGCCAGACTTTCGATTCGGTTTGTACTAATGTTATGCTTTAGTGTTGTTTGTTGTAGCCTGGCCAACTTGGTGTGAGAGCAGTTTGCACTTCTCGCAGTTGGCTATTGAATCCTATGCTACGGCTAACGGCAGTGACCACCTGGTGAACTGCAGGTGCGATTCGTCTACCTGGACACAAAATGCAACACCTTTTATTAGCAATCTTCTATTTTTACACGTTTCAAGCCACGCAGCGAAGCAGGGTTGTCACACGTGGTCAAATTAATCGATCTATCGATAAATTGCGCTACAGTGGGGCCTCGATGTTGAGGTACATGGGTATTGCATATATCAACTATTCCACGAAATTCCGGAAATGCGCAATAGAAGCTTCCTCAAATACCACAGGTGCCAGAATAGTCTACAGAAAAACTAGAAACACAAAGTTGATGAGATTACGATCATGTCAGAGCCAAGTTTCCCAATTTTGCATAAGTGCAAAATCTAGCGACGTCGAATTTGGCGATTAATTGCAGGCACTGAAAATTATGATTATTTTCTTTTTCTATTTGAAAAATATCAAACACAAAAGCAACAAATATACCAACTAAATTTATTATGATGAAATTAAATAATTATTATTTCATTAATTTTAGTTTAAATAATAATTATGTATTAGCAAAATATAAGACTCATGATGTAATCTTTATTTTCTAATACTTAGTATAAAACTTATGATGATTACAGTCCCTGTTTAATTGCAATAATCTCCTAGTTAATGGAAACACTGCTAATGTCCTCCCTGTGAACAATTTATTTTCGTTAAAAACTAATTTTAAAAAATATATTTTAAATGTAGTCTTTTGGTATTTTTTGGAAAAATCTAAATTGTATAAAAGTAAAAGTCCGAAAGGAATAACTTATTAAAACTAGAGCTGTCAAACTACAGGTATTGGCACCATCAATAGTTTCGAGTTTATTTTCGCAAACTATCGGTACTATCGCAAGAGCATAAAAATAAAAATAAATATATTTGATGGTTTAAAAAAAAATTTCGGTCTCCAACGTCATAATGAGATATTTCTTCTTTTAATTATTTAAAAATAACAGATTTTTTAAATTTAGGGAAACACTGGATTTTTTAGGGGAAATATCGACTCTGATATTTTTTAGGGGGAGAGCAAAATTTTCATCTGGCAACACTGGGCCATACTCAGCTCGTGTCAGACAGTGTTCCCTGATCAGGGGTTTTCCCCCTAGATTTAGGGGTTTTTTGATGTCCTAGGGGGAACTTTAGGGGGGAAGAATTTTTAGGGGGAAAGTTTAGGGTTTTTTTTTCGGAACGATTGATTTAAAATTTTTAAGAAAATCTCTATAAAATTGCTTCCTTTATTATAAATCACCTAAAATGGCCTAAAACTGGTATTCCACCGACATTTTTCCGCTTTGCAACGTTACACGTCATAATTAGATATTTCTTCTTTTAAATCTTTGAATATATCAGATTTTTTTGAATTTGGCGGGATTTTTTAGGAGAAAATATCGACAGGTGATTCCCTGCCAAACATCGATAGCAACCATCTCCAGATCTTCTTATTTTTGTTCACCCCATCTCTAGATTCTCTTATTTTTGTTCACCCCATCTCTAGAGCCGCTCTCTGCTCTCCTGCTCTCTTGCTCTCCCAATTTTTACGCTCTCCCAATTGACTGGATTTTTTAGGGTGAAATATCGACTATTTGAGATTTTTTAGGGGGAAAGCAACATTTTCATCTGGTAACACTGCTCAGCTCGTGTCAGACGCCATTTTAGCAGGAGCGAAGAAAAAACCGAGAACATTTTTACTGGAATTAACAACTCGTCGATTTCGAGTTGTAAGAAAATATCACGATTGATATGAGCAATGGTGGCAGTGGCGGGGGGCTGGGCGGTGCACGCCCACCCCCCAGGATCGACGGCATGGTGTCGCTGAAGGCAAGTATTTTCGTGTGAAAAGTGTGGGAACGGCTTCCAAAATGGCGGCTGGCTGGCGACGTTGTTAGATAACCTATTTTTTTCCGGCATTTCGGCATGCAAGCTAGTATCAGTGTTTAAAAATATCCATCTATATTCGACAGGTCGACAATCTCACATACCGCACCACGCCGGAGGATCTGCGTCGCGTCTTCGAGCGCTGCGGCGAGGTTGGTGACATCTACATACCGCGGGATCGCTACACGCGCGAGAGCCGCGGCTTTGCCTTTGTGCGGTAAGTTTTTGCGCGTTAATTTCTTATATTTTTTGTAGCTTGGGGAGGGGGGCAATCTGAGTTCTTAGAAATAAATTCTTACCATTATTGAATAAGCTGCTTAATATCCTACAATATTCACAGTGCTTTCACTATTAGGTACATTAACCTGACTTTCACCATATGCCATTTTTTTTTTTCGCTTCTTTTTATTTACATTTGAATTGAATGTGCACTATTTGCTCTTTTCGAAAGTGTTCAGCTCAAACTCTGAACATTTTCCTCAGCATAACAAGTGCCAGAAGAAATGTGTTCACTTGCAACTGTTGCCTACTCAACCTTTACTAGCCAACATACTGAGAATACTACAATTTAACCTTAAATAAATCCAAGTTATTGGTGTTTAAGTAAACGCGCACTTTAGTTGCTAACCATTAAAAATGTTGCAGTTATCAATCTGTGCATTTCCCTTAGCAAAACTGCGCCAGAGCGACTGTGTTCACTTGCAACTGTTGCCTACCCAAAACCCTGCTAGCCAACATACTGTGAAACCCTACAGTTAAACGTTTCATGATTTAGGATCTTAAATAATATAATCAAAGATTAATTTGTATAATAATTCCTTCTTTTATCTCAGTTTCTATGACAAACGCGATGCTGAGGACGCACTCGACGCCATGGATGGTCGCATGTTGGACGGCAGGGAGCTCCGTGTCCAGATGGCCCGCTATGGTCGCCCGTCGTCGCCCACGCGCAGTACCAGCAGTCGCCGCGGTGGAGGCGGTGCGGGCGGAGGAGCATCTGGAGGTGGTGGAGCACGTCGCCGCTCACGCTCCCGCTCCCCCATGAGTCGTCGTCGTTCGTCGCGCAGTCCACGCCGTCGCTCCTACTCACCGCGTTCGAGGTCTCGCTCGGCCACTAGCCATTCTCCGGAGCGCCGCACCAAGTTCTCGCGCAGTCCGGTGCGCGGCGATAGCCGCAATGGCATCGGAGGAGCCGTTGGAGGAGGAGGTCTAGGCGCGGCCGCCTCTCGCAGCCGCAGTCGCTCCTAAATACAGAAATAAAATACGTTCCAGCTTGTGGAGAGTGCGAGGTGAGTTTAATTTAAGGGATTGCAAGCTTTGTATGCTATAAGTTTAGTGTTTTCTTTCCCAGATATGGCTCGCTGACAAGGCCCACACTTTCGATTCCGATCCATAAACCGGATACGATGGGCGATGGGCTCCTCATCCTGTGTCATGCTGTTGCTGTACCCGAACAGCAGGTATACAAACCATTGAACAGTCTTACACTTTACACAACTATTTATAGCGAATTTAAGCTATTTTAAGTTTCGGCAGAGAAGAGAACACTCAAAGTAGAGAACACAACACACGCAAAACACGCAAAACAATGTTCCGAGCGATCCCTCGATGTGTTGGTTCTTTCAGATTAGGCTTTTGATATACTTAGTAGCTAGTAGCAGCGATCCTTGAACAAAAAATCAGAAACAAAACAAAACAATAAACTCAATATACCAACGGCGTACTTATCGAACAAGACAGCTGAAGGAGGAGCAAGATGCAAGATGCAAGATGAGAAAGGGGAAGGATGAAGGGGATGAGTGATAGGACAACTCTCTGTTTGTTTCGTTCCGTTCGATTTCCGTTCCGTTCTGTGTACCCCTTTTAACGACAAACTAATTAACTCACGCTTCTCACACACGTTTATTATTATACATGCAGGCAATGGTGTGTGGCAGTTGTTGCGGCAGTTCAGAGAGATAAGATTGGTGGTTAAATCGCGAGAGAGGGAGGATCAGCAGCAGCGCCGCACCATCGTAGCTACAACTCCTAACTACCCGGGAGGCGGGAGGCGGAAGGCGGACATCGCTTGGCCGCTGTTGCTGTTGCTGTTGCTGATGCCTGCTGCTGCTGTTGCTGCTGTTGCCAATGCCAATGCCGCTGCCGCTGCCGTTGATGTTGCAGTCTCGCAGTTGCCGTTGCAGTTTCCTGTTTCCTGTTTCCGGTTAGCCGCTGCCACAGTCACACTCCTGCCGTGCCGCTGCAGCTACAGCTTGGGAGCTGCGAGCAAAGCTGAGCTGTTCGATCGTAGTTTCCTGTTGGCCGTTTGCCGTCGTGTTTCCCGTCACCTCTTCTCTCGTCTCGTCTCATCTCGTCTCGTCGTTTGTTGCTGGTTGGCGTTCTTTCCTGGTGGTTTCCTGTATCTTGGTGGGCGTCCCTTTAGAGTTTAGGCGATATAAACATTTCCAGCCGAGTCCCAAGACGTTTGCTACGGAAGCTGGAGAGGTTGCCACCGTTCTGCTATTGTAACCGATGGAATTTCACAAGTGGTCATCAGAACGGGTGAGTTATCTGTACTAACTTGACGTTCTCTTTCAGCCAAAAGATCATTTCAATAAAGATTTGCATTTGTTTCTTATACAACACAAATATTACTGGCTCTTATTTGGGAATCGGGTGGAACTTGGTAATTATTCAGCTTATACGATGATCAAGGTTGCGTGGGCATAGGCTTGAGCATCGCTGTTCTAGGAGTTAATGTTTGCGTTCACCAGAACATGATAACTGATCACTGATGGATTTCATACGATAGTTGAGCTGAACGAGATTGATTACTAATCATGATGCAAACATTTTTCCCATCATGATCAGAAAAAAGGAGCGTTAAGGATAGTACCACTAAGCAAGAACGTTCCGCAATCGATCTGCGACTGAAAATCGGTTTCTTGTTGTGCTTGCTTTCGAACGAAGGCTTCGATCTCGAAACAGCCGAACTCACTCGGGGTTCTAGACATTTCGTGTTCGGATGTTCTGGGGTTCCAGGCTCAGCCGTTTGGTTGATAGCACTTTTTTTTTGCTGATTGACGCCTCTATATATTTCTTGCTTAGTGATAGTATGCTACCTTTATTTGATACTGATGGATTGCTGCTGGCATATATCGATGGTTGAAATAAAGATAAACACAAAGGGAATATATGTAGGTATTAATAACGATTATGATGTAGCTAAGAATGCAGCGTGCCGTGGATTTAACAGCCCGCCTTTTCAAGAAAAGGAGGCGCCACATTAAATATAATTTTTTTTTACGTAAAGTGCAAAGACAGGTTCAAAGCCGATAGGTTCAAAGCTGGATTATTTTTAGGACGGCTTATGTATCATGAACGTCCACCAGAACAACTTGATCACTGATTACTGATCTATCACTGATCAGTTATCATGTTATTCTATATATTTTGATCTGATATGAGCTCTGAGCTTGCATTTCTGCCTTTACTTTTAGTTTTGCTTGACATCCGTAACACGGCAGGCGAGGGATTTATTGACAAAACATTTGCCAGGATACCAAGAGTCAAATCACACACACAATTCAGATATAGAACTTTTTGTATTCTCCATACCCATCGGACCAAATTTGATTCATATACGAGGTACAGAAGTTCTACTCGGCCAGCAAGATGATTCAGTACGATCATGTCAAGATCAAGAATGTGTCCTGGTAAGCTGCACCCGCTTTATTTAGCTTGATTTGCGTTATGTAATGGCCTGGCATCCTCAGGCAGCCGGACCTGCATTCGGAGGGCACCTACGTGTGCCCGTTCCCGGAGCCACCGCAGCCGGAGGCCCATCTGAATCCGGGTAACTGGTATGGCCACCTGGAGCCGTATCAGCGGCTCTTCTACCACCAGACCATGAACTCGGTGCGCGCCAGCAAGCGGTTTCGCGCGCATCCCAACATACCGAAGGACACGCTGGACTTTCAGCTGCAGGCACGCTACGACCATGCCCGCGAGGCTTTCCCCGACAAGGTCGACTATGTGATGCAGCGGGAGACGTGCCGGGCGGTAAGCAGTTGGTCAGCTCCCGGAGCGGCCAAGGAAGTGGGGGCCCAGCATCAGTCTTTCCGGGTGCTACGCAACACGCGAATGATTCGTCGTAAGCAGGAGGATGTCCTGGGGCATCCATTGCGTATAGGTAAGCTTTTGATATATTTTCTTTTTTATACCCTTGCAGAGGGTATTATAATTTTGGCCAGATGTTTGCAACGCAGTGAAGGAGGCATCTCCGACCCCATAAAGTATATATATTCTTGATCAGCATCACCAGCCGAGTCGATCTAGCCATGTCCGTCTGTCTGTCCGTCTGTCGGTTTCTACGCAAACTAGTCTCTCAGTTTTTGAGCTATCGAGCTGCAATTTTCAGCATAGTCTTATTTCTTTAGCACGCAGTATGTATGTCGGAACGACCGAAATCGGACTACTATATCCTATAGCTGCCATAGGAATGATGGCGAAATTAATGTTAAAAAAAAATTTTAGTTCTCTGTTTTTCAACGAATTTCTATAAATTTTGAGATATAGCAGTTTTTTAAGGTTCTAGAATTACGGTTTTAATTTCATTAAGATCGGACCACTATATCATATAGCTGCCATAGAAGCGATCCGTCGATTTATACGAAAATGTAAAATTTTACATGTAAAATGTAATATTTACAAAATTCGATGTATTTTCAACATTACTAAAATGGTTCGATTTTCACTGATCAAATTGCAGACTGCAAGGGTATACCAACTTCGGTTTACCGAAGTTAGCTTTCTTTCTCGTTTTAATTAGTTTCTTTACTAAATATTTATTGGAAATTAAATCGTTATCAATAGTCAAAACGTTACTTTCCATTACATGAACAAAGATATTTATAAACAGAAACTCCTTCTCTTAACCGATCTTGTTTATATTCCTAGGTGGTTGCAAGGAGAAGATACATCCGCACAGCACCAAGCTCATCTGCAGCGGCGTCCACAATCAGCTGGTCAACAATGGGTTCTCGCGCCAGACCTCCGACGGCAACTTCTTCCGCTACTAGACGCTCTTTCGTCTCTCCAGATAGTTTCGTGATTTCGTGTTCTTTTGGGTTCTTCAATAAATTTGTGGCCAGAAGCAGGCGTCACGCAGTCGCCTCCAGCTTGGACTGCTTGGCCAGGTGTTCCGCCTCATCATCCGGTTGTTGTGGGACATCCTTTTGATCCCCATTTTGATTCCCCGGCTGCTGCTGTTGCGACGCTGCTTTGTGACGCTGCTTCTTGTTCTGGTTCTTGTAGCTCTTGGGCAGTTTGTTGTCGCCAATCCTGCAAAGGAAAACGGGTAAACTTATAGGTCTAAAGCAGGGGTCCGCACCATTACATTGACATGCCAACACTGCATTTGTGTATGTGAAAAATGAGAGAGAGAGACTTGCGTCTCTTTCATAAGTAACAAGATATGACAAAAAAAAAGCTAACTTTTGTTTTATATGCATAATAACTAGCTATAACTAAAAAAACAGCTATTTCACGCTAAAAACGGCTAGATTTAGCTAGAACATGACAATGCGGCAGCACTAGCGCTGTGCTTTAATTTCGCTGAAGCGAAGCCGAAGACCTGTGCCGAAGTCACACGAAAGTTTATACTATGTATGAGAGCAGCGACGCCGGCAGAGAAATTTCCTATCCCACGGGATAGGGCCGTGCGGACCCCTGGTCTAAAGAAAGCTAGCAAGATTCAAAAGCTTACATAATAGTGGCCCTGGTTCCCGGTCCCCAGTGCGGCGTTGGATTCTCCTGGAAGCGCGACAATGCCGACTTACGGCTCTTCGGATTGGCTGCTGGATGGAGTTCATCAAACTCGTAGTCCTTGGTGCATGGCTTCGAAAGTATGGCCTGCAAGGGGGTGCCAGGGATCATCCGGTCGGGATTAACCGGATGCCGCTTGCTCCAGCTACGCAGAATATCCCACAGCACCGCTGGCGGTGCGTCCGTCTTCAGGGAGTTTTTCGAGGCATGCGAGTAGGAGACGCGATAGCCAGCGTGAAGAATGGCCGAACGGAACTTGAGCATGGGCACAATCTCCAGCTTGAGCACGCAGCAGAGCTTGTCCGGCGTGTAGTACAGCGGGACGTCCTGCAGCTCCTCCTGAACCATGGACAGCACACCCACAATCCGCCTCTGGGTGCCCAGAGACTCCAGCGGCGGTTCCTGTACGGCCTGCAGCAGATCCTGCACGAATTCCGGGTTGTGCAGCGGCGCCGACCAGATGGGACCGCCCAGGTGGTGCCTGTGACCGCAGTGCTCGCACTGCGCATTCACCGCCGGCCCCGTTGGTATGCCGAACTTCAGCTGCTGCGGATTCCCAGCCGTGGGATTGGGCTTGGTGATGCCCAGAGGCTGCAGGGTGAAGGTCTCGCAGCCGGTACACTGGTACATCCACGACTGCTTGCTCATCGAGAGCTTGCACTGCGCCTGTCCCACGTGCACGCGCACAAAGATGCGGACGTAGAAGTCCGCCGAGATGCTCAGCAGCGGCTCAATGTACTTGCCATGCCTGTTGGCATGACTCTCGATGCAGTGCAGCAGGATGCGCAGGGCCATCTCGTGGCAGCACTTCATCCGCAGCGGCACCGAACCGTACTTGACATAGCACGCCTCCGGAGCGTTGCCCGCCAGCACAGCCATGTCGGTGGCGGTCACCAGGAGCAGGCCGCCGTCTACCAGGCACTGCATGGCGCCGTCTAGGAAGCGATTCGGACAGCCATAAGGATCCAGGTCCACGGCATCGAAGCGCTTCTCGGGGGCAGTCGAAAGATACATAACAGTCCTGTAGGATACAAGGTTATATATCTATTAAGGGATGTAAAATCTTCCTTCACTCACATGGCATCCGCGTGGCTGGCCTCGATCAGCTCTTCCACCTTGTTGTGCCGCACATTCGTGTTGATGGAGGCCACCGCCTGGCGGGACAGATCATTGGCCACGATCTGACGCACGCCGGCGATCTCCTGAGCGTAGCGGATGCTCCTTAACCCGGTGGCTGCCAGAGCCTCCAGGATCCGCAGCCCATCTTCATAGCGTGTGCCTGCCACATAGGTGGGCGGATCTTCTGGATTTTCGTTAGTTTCGAGCTTCTCCTCCGCCCCGTCCTCGTCTTTCACCTTCCTCCGTTGCTTTTTCAGCGCATTTTCCGTTCTTTCTTTGGCCAATCTCTGGTAGTAAACATTCAGGACAGCGATGCTCAGGTCCCGGTTGAATTCCTGGACAGGATTGTAGAAGACATTGCCGCCGGAAACGATCTCAGCGTTGCGCTCCCGTATCACGTTCTCATTGGGGTTCTCCGCAATGGCAATCTGCGGGGCAAGCGGTTGGTTAAAAGCCTTTTATTTATTAATAATAATATTTAATAACAACATGCGGTTTCTCCTCGTCAACTTCCATCGTTATCGAATATTCGATACATATTCGGAACACTGCAAAGCAGTGCTATTTCTGGCTTATCGGGAAACGGTCCTATTCGCAGAAATGAAGTGACAACTATCGAATATTATCGAGTAAAATCGAATAGTCGATTGCTCTTATCGACTAACAAAATAGCCATATTTGAAGGGAAAAAAGCGGAAACGACATCATTGCTCGGCTTAGATTCTTAGCGACCAAACGACAAGGAGTTTTTACTTTTATATCACGCCACAAAGAAGCCTCAGCATTATGACGGATCTGCGCAACGAGATGGACAGCGACCTGGACCAGAACTACTCGCTGAACAGCAACGCCGACCCCAAGAACATGCAGGAGCTGACCATATACGTGAGTAATCCGGATGCGAGGCCGGGAAACCCACCCATTGAGTAGAGACCGTAAAGAGCACCCAGTAAACCGACGCCGCCTCCTGTTATCAGGTACAAAATCTGTTGCAGAACGTGCAGGACAAGTTCCAGACGATGTCCGACCAGATCATAACGCGCATCGACGATATGGGCAACCGCATCGACGATCTGGAGAAGAGCATCGCGGACCTGATGAACCAGGCCGGGATCGAGGGCCAGGGACCGGAGAAATGAGACACGTAGATCGTAGGCCGCCAGAGCCTTCATCCAGCCACGCCCACATCTGGGTATCGCAGATGCAGAACCTCCCATTAGCAAACATCGAAAAAGCACCTTCGGCACCCACATCACACGAATCAAGTTTACAATTCCAGACTCTCACGTTCATTTAATCTCCCCCAGCATCCGGTTGCTCCATAAACACACATTTGCTCATCCGTTTATTGCGTAGTTTTAAGTTTCCCCCTCACGGGGATCATCATAATTTGTAAGTAAAGTAATTCCTTTGTGAGCAAAAGGGCCAATAATTTAGAATTATTGCCGTTTTAGTTTCTATTTATAAATTGGATTAAACAAGAAAATCGAGAATTGTAAAAAGCAGCCCTAGTTTTGGGGGTTTGAGGTCGACGAGGACTTCGATTTAACAACGGTTACCTGGCGACCGGCTTCAGATTTCCGCCTTCTCACCTGCAGAGACGGGGGTTTGTTGGGCGAAAAAAAAGGGGAAGGAGAGTATTGTCATTTCCGCTTGATTAGTTATGCTATGCATATATTTATTCTTGTTTATTTGGGGCAAATAATGCAAGTCGTGAGCCGTGACCATTAAGGGGAGTATGCAAATCAGTGTTGTCTTCTAGCTATTCTCAGGTTAAATATATCTTTTTATACTTATATAAATAGGGGTGAAGGCGAGTTCAATTCAATTAGTAAATATCTTCGATTTAGGCAAGCGTTAGGCACGATTTTGGAGTTTATAAATCTTTAAAAAATCTTTAAAAAGGTTTTAATGGTAGCTAATACTGTGAGGAAATGGAGCCCCCAAAAAAAGGGGCGGAATAATGAATGGGAAAATATAATATTCTTAGCAAAAGTCAGTGAATTAAGCGCTTAACAATAAAAGCAAGTTTGTTTATTTATTTAGGCGCAGATGTTAGTGATCCAAAAACTAGCATATCGAGCTATTTATCCACATTAAGAAAATGTAAAATCAAGAGCCAGCAACAGAAATCGATATAGTAAGTGTTCCTTAGTTCTAGTTTCTGCCTTAACTACATGAAAGCCACCCTAATGTCTTATCTGTAATGGTATACTCTGCCCTTTCTATGCATTTGAAAGCAAAACTATAATTAATTTGTTGTTAAATTTATAATTCAGTTCAACAAACAGCTATGTAAATAGTTCCAAGGATGTATGAATGACTCAGATAGTCAGCAATACTGTGTGATGTGATCGTGTTAGCTCTAGTCAATGGAGACTCCCATGTTCCATGTCTAAATTTCAGTGCTAGTGCTGGGGCACATGGAACTGCTTTTGCAGCCTTACATGCGTCGAGGCCACCGCCTTGAAGGGATGTTTCACCGTCTGTCTGACTGGTTTCAAAGCAGCACTGGCACCGGCACTGGACGAGGGTGTGGCGGCCTCCTTGCCAGCGGTTCGAGTCTTGGCCCCGAACACATTCTCGCGGGGCGTTAACTGCGAGGTCTGCTGGGTGGTCTCTCTCTCGTCATCGGTGGCGGTACCGGACTCCCCTTCGTCCTCATCCTCGCCACTCTGCTCGGTGTCCTGAGTTGAGATTAATAGTTTTAAACAGAATTCTTGATATTTTCAGCTCATCTTACCTCCTCATCATCATCGTCCTCATCATCCTGCTCGTCGCTCTCCTCCTCTGGCTCGGTTCTACTCCCATGATTGATTCCAGCTCCTGCCAGATTCTTGCTACTCCTCGACAATTTCTGTCGCCTCTTCAGCGGACTGACCAGGTGCTCGTGCTCCAGACTATCCATCGACTGAGAGCGGAGACCCTTCTTAAAAGTCGCTTTGCGGGCCTTGGGCTCGTCCTTGGACTTCATCAGCTTCTGGAACTCCATAAAATCGTCCCGCTCATCGATACTCCCGATGTCGTAGTAGCTGGCGCTAAGGACCTCCAGCGCCTTGGTGTGCTGCTTCATGGAGATCAGGATAAAGTCGCTAAGGATTCTCTTCAGGTCGCCCAGTTTGCGCTGCTCAAAGTTCCCTATGATGTCGTCTATTTCCTTGTTGGTGCGCTGTACCTCCATTTTGGCCTTAAAAAGCTCAGAGTCTGCGGCACTCTGCACGAAGAAAGAGGGAAATAATATTAAGTGAATTTAGGGAGATCTTTGGACCTACATTATTAGCGGAGAACTTGGACTTTAGCTCCAGCATCTGGCGTTGACGTAGCACTTCCTTGTCCCGTGCTATGACAGCCAGGCGTAGGTTGTCCCGGGTGGATTTACACAAGTGCTCGAACTGGGCCAACTCGTTGACAATCTGCAGGTTAAAATTTAGGTACATATTATTACTAGAACACTAAATATTAACACATCTTTTTAAGGACCTTATGTTCCAACCGGTGGACATTTATGTCCATGTAATCGCCCATTATGGTCACTGCATTTGTGAAGCTCTTGAGTCCCTGGCACAGACTTTCGTTGATTTCCTCATCATCGGCATAACCCTTGACACCCTTTGCCAGCTCATCGAAGGAGTCGCGATATCTGGGAAACAGAATCAAATAATATTAAATCAGATATATATAGATGTCTATATGTTCCTACTTGGCCAACTTCCTTGTCACCAATGCAAAGGATGAACACACTTCCATTAGATGACGTTCAGCTAGCGTTATGCGCTCGTTTATGATTTTAATTCGATCGTCTTTGGTGTTCAAGAACGATAATTTTCCACGGCGAAACATTTTGCTTTTGTTGTGATTATTATTCTTTATTTTTCTTTATTTCTTTTGACGGGAAAATCCAGTGAAAACCGTTGTCAAGGAAACGGTAAAGTTTAAAGAAACTATCTGGCAGCTCGACGATAAATATGCTGGCAACACTGTACAGTTAACAGATGGCGCACCTAGTACTTGCATTCAAAAATAGATGGCGCCTATCTTTTTTGAAAAAGTCTACACATGTAAAAGCGAGTAAATTTAAATATATGTACATATATACAAAAACGTTAATTTATTTATTTTAATTTTGGCTTTAAGTTAGTTTTGATTTATCATTGTTATTTTAAATGTAACTAAAAATATTTGTAAGTAGTTTTTAACTTAAAAAGGTTAAGGCATAATGCTTTAAAATCATTGACCTCTATATTATGGACTTCAATTATTTATTTGTTTTGTATTTCGTGTACTTATGTAAATGAATTAATAAAATATTTACGCCAAGAAAATGGTTCCTCCTTTTCCCCAACAGTGTCAAGGTCAAGAGCGCGATGTTTTGTCATTATTTGTGGGCGGCTGTCTGCCATGACATGGGGCTATATTTAAATCGGAAAAGATCCATGACAAATTAAGAGGTTCCACACGCAAGAGAAAAGAGAAGAAAAGAAACAATTTTTCAACGAAATAAATATTTTGTTGATGAAATTTCTTAATAATTTATTACACATCTTAAAACTAAAATAATCAAGTTTTAGAACTAAGAAACAAAACTATACTTCCGATAAAATTTCTATAGCCGACAGTTTTTGTAGTACAAATTATTAGAAATTATAAGAAATATATTTACATATATGACTTTTTAAAATTTAAATAAAGCCAAACTGACTAACTTTCTGCTCAATGTACAGCCTTGACAACCAAATCGCGTTTTTGGGGAATTTTATTTTGAAGCCGCAGCTCGACCGCAAGAATGTTGTGTCAACAATTAACCGAAAATGGTAATTAATTTTAAATGCTCTTTTCTACTTAAAGGCATAGTGCAATCAAACCTGTATTTAGTAATATAAAAATAGCAGTCTCGTCTCGAATAAAACCAACGAAAGTGCAGTTAAACGAGAATCCGGTTCGCGGGACGACGACAAGAATTACAAGTTGTAGAAAACAAGGCAGAAGCTACGGGGCTACAGAAGAAGATTCCCAACAGCTGTCGAGATTCTGATCTGGGCGAGAAAGGAAACCGGGATCGGAGGGCCAGGTGGGGGCCAGGTGACTGCATTCATTGTCAATCCAAGAACGTAGCTTGGCGCGCGTTCCTTGTCGCTGCGCTGTCAATATACCCGCCTCTTTCTGATTCTCCGCATCCGTCTCATTCTTTGGCGGCTATTCGCCGCTTT
>VNJO01011848.1:0-17134 GCA_008042535.1 Drosophila tani | reverse complement strand
GGATTACATCGTTAAGCAGAAGGTTTTTGGCGTAGTTCGTTGTTGGATGTACTCGGTTGAATGGCAGAAGCGTGGCTTACCACATGCGCACATTTTGCTTTGGATGTTCGACAAGATCCGACCAGAACATATTGATTCGATTATTTCTGCCGAAATACCAGATCCAGAAACTGATCCGGAGCTGCATTCCGTTGTGAAAACGAGTATGATCCATGGCCCTTGCGGAGTCCACAACCCAGAATCACCATGCATGGAAAACGGAAATTGCACAAAACGATTTCCCCGTCCGTTGGTGGCTGAAACAATCAGTGGAAACGATGGATATCCATTGTATAGGCGTCGTTCTCCAGATGACAACGGCAGATGGATCGAAATGATGGTAAAAAATAACAAAGTCATCGTCGATAACCGCTGGATCGTTCCATATTGTCCGCTTTTGTCGAAAACGTTTTCAACGCACTGCAATTCAATAAAATCAATCAAATACATTTGCAAATATGTGAACAAAGGGAGCGACATGGCGGTGTTATATAATGGCGTCGAATTAGGGCGAGACAAAGTTCGCCGGGTCCGCTAGTATATTATATTTAGACTCGTCAGTGAAAATAACATTTCTCCAGAACTCAACGGGATGATTTTTTTAAGTTTTAGCGAATTCAAGTCTCTGAAGGCGATTTTATGAGCCGAAAACGAATTCTTTTATTGTCCTACGGATCGTTTCTGGGTGGACATCCTTATCTAGAGTTCTCTTAACAACTTCACTGATTTTTAAGGCACTTTGGAAATGTCCACAATGTGTTTTATGGCGCGTTTGTCCCTATCATTCAATTTTGGTGGACGGCCACTTCTTCGAGTATTTTCAATCCGATCCTCGTTTTTAAAATGCCCTATCACATGTTGGATTGCATAGGATTTTCTTTCTTTTACGAGTAAATTTAATAATTTAATTTAATGTATTAAGTTTCTAAGTTTTTTCTATTTTCTAAGTAAACCAAGGGAAGAAGTTGTTATATTAATTTGTAATATTGTTAAGATTTTTGTTTATATTTTAATTAAGGAGTTATTGGTAACTAAAGTATAAATCGTCTACTGTATCATGAATTAAGTGGAACACTGTAAATTAAAGCTGCGTATCACCGCAACAGTTATCTATATTTGCTTATTTGAGTAGTTTAGCTACCTCGAGGTCATAATCGGCTTAATTTCTCATAAGTAAATCAGGACTCGATTTGTGCCAAAGGCTCACAGCAAAATAAAAGATATTCCGCATACAATTTTTTCAATATTTTACATATACATTATATCCTTGCAGGGTATTGTAAGTTTGAACAGAAGTAAAGAAAGCATCTTATACCCCATTAAGTATATATATTCTTGATCAGCATCTCCTGACGAGTCTATCGAACCATGTCCGTCTGTCCACCTGTCCGCCTGTACCTGCCTCTGATGCTCTTCAAGTCTTGCCAATCATTAAATATTTGCATGTTGGCAAGTTTAGTGCAGCCATGGACCCGGATACGGTTGCAAACTATGTCTCTTCCAAATTGAGTGTTGACGCAAAAACAATAACTTACGTTGAACTAGTAAAAAAAGAAGTTGATGTTACTACTCTTAAGTTCATAAATTTTAAGCTTGGTGTCCCGGAAACTACGAGGCAGTCTTCAACAATGAGTTTTGGCCGCACTCTGTGAAGGTGAAAAGATTTATCAATAGAGGGAGTATAAATAGAGATGATACTATTATCGAGCTGAATGGAACTTCAAGATCTTTAACTCCAACTCGTCTACCAAACATCCCCCAGTGATCGGCGACGCTGGCGTCGACGTTTTAGTGGATCATCTTCTTCATGCCCCTTCTCATCATAAGCATTGGCTTTGGCTGACCCTACATCGATCGCTGATTGCGGATCCACGCCTCTCTCTAAGCCCATTCTCGCTGTCCGTTGCCCTTCCATCTATTAACCAATAGCACCATCAGCTGGAGCTTTTGTCGTCCCTTTTGTGCGGCATTCGCCAGCGGCTTGGCTCTGATGTCGTTCGCCTATGCGCGCTCATTAAAGTTGCGCTGGCTTTCATCGCCGAACTTACATCGCCAACATTATCCATACCTCTCTCTGCACCCGCTCTCACCATTTGATGCTTTTCATGTTCATGTGCTATTAAATTTCACCCACAATGCTTTGGGGTCCGGGAATCTCACAGTCGGTCACACTCGACTGTAGCTTCCTACTTATTATTAAAGTTGTAAATACTTTTATAAGTTTTGTTATTCTGTTTAGTTTTAATTAAAGACAAGAAAGGAAGCAGATAATAATTAAAATAAGCATAAAGGATCATATGTTAAGTTTTATCCCAAATTATTAAAAACAACGATAATCGGCTAATTTGTCCCGATCGTTCCTATGACAGCTAGAGGATATAGTGGTCCGATTTGGAAGAAATTAAAAACTTGCAACTATTATTAAAATAAAATATCATATACTTAATTTTAATCCGATAAATCGGCTAACGGTAACGTTGCATTGGCAGCTCTCAGTGCACGAGGTCTAACGATGACATTACTCAATTGTTGCACTAAACCAGTGATGTCCACACAAATACAATGACATGTGACTTGCATTTGTGTGTGTAAGAGAAAAACGAAGTTGGCTTCGTGCGAGACGTTTTAATGCTTTGCACTGCGCAAAAGAAACGGAAACTTCTAACTTAATAAAATAAATTGTTTCTTGCTAAATATATTAGAGCTGAAATAATTAGTTATTAAATAACTAATTATATAAATAAGAAAACAAATTCAAGCATAAGACTTAAGAAATTACTAAAAAACAAATAATTAAATAACAGAAATAAAATAATAAAGGAACAAATTAAACATTTCGCATCCCCATAAATTTTTCAATAAAGAAAAATGCGTTTGCGCTTCGTTGTCGAATTCCACGAAGCGACCGAAACGACGCGACCGAAACGACACGAAGACGCTTGCCGACGCCACACGACCGTTTACACTGTCTGTGTAGCGGCAGAGAGCCGGCAGAATTTTTGCCAACCACAAGAGGCGGGCGCTTGGACATCACTGCACTAAACCATCATTAGAGAAAAAAGCCTTCATAAATTTGGAATTGAGATTCTGATATAAGCGCTCTAGTCTTTATTTTAGAATCCTACTCGTCAATTTTTGAGGGGGAATCGTTGGCCACAACGCAGCCATCACACTTCCTATTATCATCTATATTAGTTGTAAAGCGGGGTTATGTCATTTAAATGTAGAAACGGTGGTGGCGCACCCTAGCAATTATATTATTTAAAGGCTAAATGATAAGATTCCTATACCAAAAATTAGTATTTGGTCGCACTGCAAATGATTTCAACTAAATCTAATTTCTTCATACTTCTCTAAAGCAGGCTAGAGCTTCTCACATGGTTGTCACGTGAATAATCTCTTCCTTACATGTACGTTGAGCGTTGGCCTGGCGGATACGGGCGAGGCCGAACTGCGCTAAATTAGGGCATCACAATGCAGGTTATGGACACTTCTAGAACTCTGGTATAGTTGGAGGCGCCTATCTCGTGCAGTAGGGCTTACCGAAGTTGAGATTATGTAACTCGTATTGGGGTTGGCAGCGGCTGTGCCTTTGGATGCGATCAGAATTTTAGCTGCACGTGCGTTTTGGGAATTATGCAAATCACCTAGAAAAACTTATTGAACAGCACGATGCAGTGTGATCGTTTTCAAATGACAAAATCAAGTGAGCGAGCGTCTCCGCACTTGGGTAAAGGCGTTTCCATTCTGTTAATCTTCCAACCTTTTGTTGACAGGGCGAGGTTGCTCACCTTGAGCACACGGAGGATAAGCTCCTCATCCTTGGCGGAGACCCAAATTCGGGCTCTGGGCCTGCTGGTTACCTCCGAGTTCCGAGTGTGCTCACTGCTTTTTTATATATTGCGACCGATCGCGCACCTTGGCTTGCATGACTGTTCATGTCCTCCGCTTCTCTGATCCTCAGAAACTGAACCTGCATGATGTTGGGCAGGACCCATCAGGTCAACCCAACCAGGTCCTTGGAAAAGGGATCTTCTTTGTCATATCCCGCTTATCACAGGGAGCCGAATTTTAAATGAAAGAATATATCCAGAGCTTGACTACTGGCGACTAGCACCCTCTTGGCCATGCATCGCACTGCCAGGGTGTACATAATTGGTTTTTAAACCTTTAGTTTCGTCCTCCTGGGAGGCTTAAGTTGGCCATACATTAACCAATATATAGGGCAGAGAGTCTGAACAATTGATAAATTTAAAAACGTTACTAAAAAAGCTACAGTCTACCATGTTAAATATCATGCTGATTAACTTATTTACTTTAACAAATTAACATATCTTTCCGATTAAAAATATATATTTTTTTTTTCTTTTTAGCAATTTAGGAAATGTTTACAAAGAGCGAGGGCAATTGCAGGAAGCTTTAGATAACTATCGAAGAGCTGTTCGCCTTAAGCCCGATTTTATCGATGGATATATTAATTTAGCAGCCGCATTAGTGGCTGCACGTGATATGGAGTCTGCAGTTCAAGCTTATATTACAGCATTACAATATAACCCCGTAAGTATTTGTATTATAAGTTAAGGATGCCTTTTCACATAATAGTCCCGATTATTATCCTCGTTCAATTTGAAGTGTTTTGTTCATACAAATATCACTGTGGACGGCAGTCCACGTAGTGACGATGAGCACCGAGACTGTGGTGCGCAAGGAGACTATTATATACAGCCGTAGAATTGAAAATCTGCTACGATAGTCCGATCAGAACCATTTATATCTTGATCGAAAAGTATTGTAAACCTCTTTGAAACTGCATACTAAGATTTTTCCAAAACGGATTAGCTTAGGAGAAATGAGAGTGAAGATGCGAAATTGAAAATTTGGAAAATTTGAGCTATTGGGGCCGATGGAGCAAAAATCCCAATATTTTTTATGTTTTTGTGATCTAGCTTTAAACCTCGATCATCCTAATCCGATACTCCGTTCAAAAGATATTCAATAAATAAGATTTTAACGGCCTTTCCGAAATGAAAACGTTTGTCCTGTTGTTTGTCTGTCTGTCTGTCTGTCGATTTTTTTGTTTTAGAGCGCTGGAACCAATGTTATTTTATTAAACAGCTCGAGCTGAACATTTTTTGTTCTACAACTTTTTAGGTTTCCCGCAAGTTTGGCGGGAAAACAGCTGAAAAAGCTTGATTTCCCGCGCTCATAACTTCTAAATGACTAAAGCTACAGAAACGTGCTATGTGTCGTTTGAAAGGTATTTTGAAATGATAATAGCTTTGCCTTGACATAATTTAACAAAATATAACATTTAAGAATTTATAATTAGTATTAATTTTTGTTTTTGAAGTTTTTGAAGTTTTTTTAAAAATGGCTCTAACGATTTTAATAGGCACTCAAGGTCATATAGCCCTTGAGATTGCTCAACTTTTGGTATATAATACATATCTGGGAAAATTCGCTTTCTCGAGATATTACTCATTAAAATTAGTAGCAAAGATCCCATATACCTAACCTTTTACATGCACTATACATACATTTATGTTAAAATTCATGTAGAGTCATATAGAGACGTGCACAATATATTAAATTTCCTTTTATAGTTTTACATTTTATTGTAAAACTATCAAAGGAAATTTAATATAATTTAAATTTAAAAGAAATCGTTAAAACAAATTTTTTTAAATTTAATCTTATGGTTGCGTTTGGCGGAAAAAAAGGAAATTTCTCGCGCCCATAACTTCTGAACGACTAAAGTTACAGAAACGTGGTATATGTCGTTGGAAAAGTATTTTTATATGATAATTACTTTGCCCTGACAATATTTTTCTAAATATTATAATTAAGAACATAGAATTAAAATAAATTTTTTTTAAGATTAAAATTTTTTTTTTATGGTATTTCTGATTTTATTAGTCACTTTAGGCCGTATAGCCCTTGAGATATTTCGGGTTACAACACATATCTCCGAAAATTCGCTTTCTCATCAAAATTAGTAGCAATGATCTCATATAACTTCTTATATGCATTTTTTTTTAAAATTTTTCCCATTTAAGTTTCAAACAAAAACTTATAACAACAATGGTAGACCTATGTATGTACATACATATGCCATTTAAAAAACTTCTGATATCAAATAAAAACACCTCTTTACGAGTTAAGATTAAAGTGACGATGAATACCGTGGCTGCGGCATCATTAGTGTGCTGCCTGTGGCCAAAAAGTCGCGCACAAGCAACGATGTGTGAGCAGGGGCGTTATAGTGGGGCAAAAGCCAATATTTGTTCTTGTTTCCCCCTGCAATCGAAGAAAACTGTCAACAAAACTTTCACATTCGACCGAACTTGCCGCGCTTTTATCGGTCTTGGTTCGTGCGGCAGCTTCCATTGAGATGATTGAGCTTTGGTTTCCACGTCTTAACCATAAACCCACGATTCGTCACCAGTTATGACCCTCTGGAGCAAATTTGGGTCGTCGCGGCAGAGTCCATCTCATTAGCAATGTTCATAGGATGCTGCTTTTGGGCGCAATTGAGCAATTTTGGTACGAATTTCGCGGCGACCCGTCTCATGCCCAAATCATTGATAAAAAACGAATGGCACGAGCCAATCGATATGTTTAGGTCCTCAGCAACTTCGACGATTCGACGATTGGCCAATACCATTTTCTCCACTTCATTAATTTTTTCGTCTGTTGTTAAAGTGCTCGGGCGTCCGGCACGCTCTTCGTCGTTCACATCTTCTCGGCCTTCTGAGAACATTTTGTACCACCGATAAACGTTGCTTTGGTCCGAGGTAGCTTCTCCGTATGCCACAGTCAACATTCGTAATGCATCCGCGCACTAAATTTCGGTTTTCACACAAAATTTTATACAGGTCCATTTTTTTGAATAGGTAAAAAACGAAGACGATCCAAATCACGTGCAAGCAAAGCAGCTGTCAACAATTAAGTGAACATTCAAAATGGCCGAGCTTGTCGACATAAGTGAGATACATGAGTACCAACATAACGCCACAAAAAAATCAAAATTCGAATATAGTTTCTAATTCGACACGCTGCTCTTTAGTTTCAAGGCTAGCTATTTTACAGCTTGAAGCCGAAAACGAAACAAGTTGAATTATTTGTAATTTATTTTACTATTAATCCTCACAAAATTTGATATCAGAAAATCGTCACTTTAATCTCACCTCGTTAAGAGGTGTTTTTATTTGATTTATTTAAAACTCAAATGCGAAAGATTAACAAAAAAATCCATATGAGAAGTTAGCTATATGGAATCATTGCTACTAATTTTGATGAGAAAGTGATTTTTCGGACATTTGTTTTGTACCCCAAAATATCTCAAGGGCTGCAGTGACTATAAAAATCGTAAAAACCATTTATAAAAAAATGTTTTTAAATAAAAAAAAAAAAAAATTATTCTAAATTCTTAAATATAATATTTAGATTCATTTTAACAAGGAAAAGTAATTCCGATCGTACTATCGTAGGAAATTTTCAATTCTACGGCTCTATATAGTAGTCTCTTTGCGCACCACAGTATCGGTGCTCATTGTCACTACGTGGACTGCCGCCCGCAGTGATATAGTGATCTGATTTGGATAAAATTTTAAATATATAGCTATATTTAATATTCAAGTTTCCGACATATGTACAAGCTGCAATAGAAAGAAGACTACATATTTGCAAAGTTTTATTAAGAAAACTGACAGACTAGTTTGCGTAGCAACGGATAGACTGACAGACGGACATGGCTAGATCGACTCGGCTGGTAATGCTGATCAAGAATATATGTATATGTCGGAGAATGTAGTATGCGGTACTACGTTTGACATGTCCGCGAACTGTGTGATTGGCTGTTCTTTGTATCAGCCCTGGTTTAGTGGGACTCTAGGTGTATGAACTAGAGTCGAGTGTGGCTCCGTATGCATTGCTAGTGTTGGAAAGGTATGAACGGTCTAATGACAGTTGACGTGTGGATAGACGTCCTCTTTCCTGTTTGGTTACCGAACAAGCAACACGGCTGCGGAGACTCGCTTCGCTAATCCAGTTAATATAAAATCATCAAACGTAAACTTAAAGAAAAGATGGCTAATAAATTGCAAGATGATGTCGTCCTGACTGGGGAAGATAATATTTCCCCGACATATATATATATGCTTCCCTTACTGGGCTGCAAACTTCAGATCAAAACTATAATACCCTCCAAGGGTAATAAAATGAACCAATTTATAATTAATGTAAAGAGTGACCAAACGATCTTAAATAGTTCACTTACGCGAACCACTCATTTAAATACCAGTTCCAATATCTTTGTGACCCACTATTAATCGGAATTAGCTAGTCAATGCAAAAATGTGTAAAAAAGAAGAGTATATTACAGAAAAATTAAAAAAAATGGCTAAATGGGCTAAGAAAAAAATAAAATGGCTATATTCTTGGCTTATAGCAATTTTTTTTTTAAAAGTGGCCAGAAATAGCCCCTAAATGGCTAATTTGGCAGAACTGTAAATGACACGGCCTGGTTCTAAAGGAGGTAACAGCGCGGACGACTACAGTAGAGAGTGTGGATCAAAACGGAGCTCAGCTCTAATTGGAGGCCCTAGATAGAGCCTCACCGCTTTTACCTACCAACCATAACATGTGTCTATTCAAAATATCAAACATGAAATTTTTGATTTTTGCAACGCCGTTTGTTCTAAAGGCCTTAAAAGTGCGTCGGTACATGATTGAGAAGGGCCGGGCTTCTGACTACAAGAGCTCTAGGGCCTTTAGCGCGCCATCAACCCTCTCTCTCCTCAGCCAAGCTGCCTGTTCAAACATGAACACGTATATATATATATATATACATATGTATTTATTGTATACAAATCTATGCAGCTGTGATCTGCTTGAGCGCATGTGCGCGTATCCCTAAACAGCGGCCACTTGGGCCTAACACAAATCTATACACTAGACAAATAAATACATTTGAGATGTAATACAAACCCCTGCATGGGTCACAGAATATCTGAATACAAGTGCGGGATAGCTGTGTCTTTCCTATCCCACTCAAGAATTTGCCTATGTTAGGGATAAACAAACCACTGCGTTGGTCTAGCGATAAGACTAGTTTTAAGAATCTTATGACCGCTACGTAAACGCGGAATTTGAAATAAAGATTCAGTTTGAAATAAATATTCAGCAAATGAAGACTTTGTATTTATTGGGCGTTCTCTTCATTTTGGTCCTTTGAAGCACTCTTTAACTTTCCCCCTTGTGGTAAGAGGTTCAGAGTTTGAAACCAGCACCTTAAAAATCTGTATGTAGTGCAAAGGCACCCGCAGTTAAGGTTGCAAAAATAAATATCTCTTGTTTCCTCCCAACCGTCGTAAGGAACGGAGAATAATATATAAAGCAAAAAGATAAACAAGAATCTTTTATGTTTAAACAAAACACTGTAGTCTTGAGATAAAGCTAAAGGTTGTTATACCCAATTTAAAAGTGATAAGGCGTGCTTGAGGCCTCAAGCATCAGCTTAAAAAGCGCCTACAACAGCAGCACCTACAACAGCAGGAATTATGTTGCTAGGCAACACGCACGTGCGCTCTTAAAATCTCCCTCTCTCTCTCTCTCTCTCTCTCTCTCTTTGTCTCTCTCTCTCTCTCTCTCTCTTTGTCTCTCTCTCTCTCTCTCTTTGTCTCTCTCTCTCTCTCTCTCTCTGTATGCTTCTTCATATACAGAAACTTTATTGTTCAATAACTTCCATGTTTATCATCCGACCGATTTTACTCAATTTATCAGAATACGTCCCCGAAGGCCTACTTATTTATTTTATCTATTTACTTTAAGCCGAAAATGACGACTATAACTTATATACAGTTTTTATGATTTTCGGGTGCGGAAGTGGGCGCGGGCGTCGCCAAATTTTGTAGCTCTAGCTCCTATAGTCTCTGAGATCTGTTGTTTCACACGGACAGACAGACGGACAGACGGACATGGCTAGATCGACTCGGCTGGTGATTCTGATCAAAAATATTTATACTTTATAGGGTAGGAGACGTCTCCTTCTGCTTGTTGCATACATTCTCGTTTGGCACTAACTTACAACACCCTTGTACCGTATGGGTACCGGGTAAAATTAAACAGCTTAGGGAGTACGCAGACGAAACTTTTTTAAAAATCCAGAGCGAGAAACGGTTAAGTTTACTGATCAGGAAAAATAAATTATATTTCCTCTGGCAAAATATTTCGGAGCTTAAAATTAAAGTTGTTGTAGGTTGGATGGTTAGACGTATAGGGAACACCCCAAATTCAGTCAGTCACCCGGAAGGGACTGAAAATATTTGGGGTGTTCCCTATACGTCTAACTTTATGAATTTATCGAATGAAAAAATCGAATGGAAAACAGCTTTCCCATTCAAATTGGAATTTTCAATAAATTCAGGCAGTTAGCAACCCGGAGGCGGCTGAAAACATCATCTGACTGAAAATATATTTAGGCCAGTTGCGTTGACTCGAGCGGTGTTATAACCTGCTCTGATAACTTATATGCACTGTCTCCAGCGATCCATTAATGGTCAGCAAAAAAAAAAGATGCGACTTTGTATATAGAGGAGAATTTTGAAAAATTCGACTTTGTTTCCCGGAGTAGAACGCTTCAGGGTCTTCCGTTGGCTTCTCCGCCAGCGGAATCTCGAGCCCAATGCAAAATGGTAATTTGTTTCATGTTTTCATGCAGACATTTTTCTCGACTGTTTACAAAAACAGAGAGCTCTTGAAATCAGTTGTTTGCAAAGCCAATTTTTTTTCGGGTCGTTATCCCTATACGTCTAAATATATCGGCCATAGTTTCTGTCGTTTTGCGATAGTTAGTCAGTTAGACGTATAGGGAACACCCCAATTGTCAAACTGACTGAAAATATATTTAGGTCAGTTGCGTTGATTCGAAACGGTGATATAACCTGCTGTTATGTGTTTCCAGCGATCCATTGATAGTCAGCAAAAAAAAAAGATACGACATGGTATATAGAGGAGAATTTTGATAAAATCGGCTGTCGTGAACGTTGCCTGGCCGCCCAACTACCAAGTGTCGAAGCAGTTCTCGTTGGTGGCAAACAGCTTGCATTTTATTGCAATATCTTTGTTTCCCGGAGTAAAACGCTTCCGGGTCTTCCGTTGGCTTTTCCGCCAGCGGAATTTCGATGCCATCGACACACCCAATGCAAAATTGTACTTTGTTCCATGTTTTTCATGCAGGCATTTTCCTCGACTGTTTACAAAATCAGCCTTTGAAGCCTTTGAAATCAGTTGTTTGCAAAGTCAGCAGTCGAATTTTTTTGGGTCGTTCCCTATACGTCTAAATATATCGGCGATAGTTTCAGTCGTTTTGCGATAGTTAGTCCGTTAGACGTGACTGGGAAGGAGACAGGAGCAAGTTTTAAGACGTGGCTGAACAACTCACTTCCTCAGTACTACTCAGTCGCTTTTAAGAAGTTCTAATAGCGAAACAATAAATTTGAATTCGATAATTTGAGTTGATGCCATAAGCTGTGCATGTGCTAGGAGACAGGAAAGAGCCGCAACAGCGAGTTGTTGTGGGTTTGACCTAGTATATTTTTGGTATATGTAGAATTTTACCTAACTATTAGGTAATTTTTACTTGGTTTCTTTTTTTAATTTTAAGCAATAAGAAGGTGCTCTTTACTACGAAGTCTTTCTGCGCTCAAATCACCTGTTTTGAAAGCCAATATTTACAGCAATGAAATGGACAGCGGTTCCAGAGAAGCAAGTTTTTAAATTCTGTCGTGGCTTCGTAATAGCTCAGCTCTTAGCTTATATGCGCCGATCGGATTAAAATCATCCGCCTTCACTATTTCGGTGAGAACTGTATTTAGGTGATTGGCTGAGGAAATCACCCCACTCGACAAAGTCAAGATTTCATGAATTTTTGCGTTTTTATCCATTTTTTCGTCCAGGAAGAAGTTGAGAATTGTAGAGGAAAACATGCTGGGCAATTTAAGAAAAATAACGAAAAAAAATCGCGCCAAGGAAACACAACATTGATACGCTATTGTAAAACTGCATTAAATAAATTTGCATAAATAAACTAACCAAATGTCTTTTGCCGAACTTTAACATCTTCCGAAAGTGGTATATTACATCCCGAGCAGATTGTCACCTTTGCAACAAATGGTGAGGTAGTTCATTTTCAGTCCACGGCCAAGCACAAGGAACATTTAAATAATCCAATCTTATTATAAGAACTTTTCAAAAAACTGCCTACTCATTTACAAATGGAATGGTTTCAAAGCGATAAAGGGAATCATGTGTTTCCAACTATTACCAAAATGTTCTGAATGACTGAATTCAATTGCAAGAGTCGTCGGCCTTTTACCAGCTGTAGTAGACACGTCAGGAAAACAATTCATAGCTCGAACACACAAATCCAATATTTATTGCCAACACGCAGACAGTCGTAGAAAGATTGCCATGATCTTGAATCCTGCAGAATGTGGAAGGAAAACGATACAAATTTGCACTGAAATATTGTCAAAGAAAATAACTTATGTTGAGCATGTCTCAAAAAAGGGGCCTAATGTTTAGAATTGCAGAATTAAATAAACCTGTCTTGTCGAAGTTTGCCTGTATACGCATCTCAGCAGTCTACAAATGGTTTAGCTGATACAAAATCTACAAAAAACTATTACTCAATTGCAGATCCGGAATTACTAGCTCGAGCCCATACCTGTTTAAGGTGATTCTAGTGGTATTATATGGACAAAACGATAATATAAAAACATATGCAATGTTTGAGAACGGAATTTTAGCGTGTTGAATTCTATCTGGACTTGTTCCAGATGGGTTGCAAGTTGATAATACACCGGGTTCTGGCGCCCCTTTTGCATTAGCTTTGGCGCTATTGGGTCCCCAAAAGTGTAGGGAGTGGATTTCCCTTGCTTTGCGAATTAATTCCCCCAAGGTGACTTTTCCAGCGATAACCAGGGCCTCATCGACGAAAATGGTCCTGGAAGCGCACGCAATATTGATTGCGCACAGTAGCTTTTTAACGCTGCAGCCTTGACCCACACTGGGGCTACGTAAAGGATCTGCGACGTCACCACATTCGTCATCGTCTTTCTTTTGGCTAGTTTCCGTTGCCTGTTGTTAAAGAGAATCCGGTTTAAGGCCATAGCGGTCGCGCTGGTATGAGAGGCGGGTGGCCAGTAAGACTTCCCACCACCCACTCACCAGAATTTGTGCCGTCTTCACCTGCTTCCTGCTTAAGATAAGGACCGCTTCTGGCTTTTGCGCAGCTAGTTCAAGACCTGCCACAGAGTGTCGGGAATCCACGGCCTTGATCGCCTTGTAGGTAACTACTACTACTACTATTGATGGACCTCAGAGACTCCAGGGTCCTCTCCCAGTCGGCGGAGTTGAAGGCGTTTCTAATGTCCACAGTCACCACCACGCAGTAGTTCTTGGTTCCACCCTTCCATGTGGTGCCTGATAAGGCTCTTGAAGGCGTTTCGGTGGCCATGGTGATCGCATCCACGAAGACTTTACCTATTGTGACCTGCAGGCAGAAGGGCCTGTAAGACGATGCCACTCCTGCTGGTTTACCGGGTCTCGGTAGTAGAAGTTTCTGCGTATTCCACCTGTCAGGGAACATCTCCTCGCTCAGGCACTTGTTAAAGAGGGCTGCAATCTCCTTTGGGTGTAAGAACATGAGTAACTTTGGCGCCTTTTTAATCTTGGGGTCTGCTCGGTGACGGTCATCGTTTGGGAGTAGCTACCATCATTATGAACTTAATAAGAAAACAAGTGAGAAAGCTACAGTCGAGTGTGACCGACTGTGAGATACCCGGTACCCAAAGCATTGTGCGTGAAATTAAAAAGCACATACAAAATGTAGACAAATGAAGACAAATGTTGCTAAAAACATGTTGAGCAACATTTAAAAAGTCAAATGATGCTAGGAACATATTGAGCAACGTTCAAAAAAGACAAATTCTGCAGCTGTACGCAGCTGCATTACGAAATAATTCTGCGTCCGAAAGCACGCAACACTTTTCGCTACTGCCTTTGTGGTCGCTCAGAATAAAAAGAGAAGCATACACAGAAACTTTATTGTTTAACAAATTTCATGTTTATCATCCAATTTTACTAAAATTTTCAGAAAACGTACGCAAATGACTGCTTATTTATTTAATCTATTTACATTAAGCCAAAAATTACGACTTGATCTGCGTGCAACAGATTCCAATGTTGTCATGAAATTTGGTAACTCTAGCTCTTATAGTCTCTGAGATCTGTTTACCAACACTGACTGACGGACAGACGGACATGGCTCAATCGAAAAAAGGTTTCAAAGAAAATGATAGTCCTTACTTTCTAACATATCTCTGTGTACAGCCCAAATAAAATCAAAGCCTTAACTTTTACGTCAAATACTTCCGTTAACTTTAAGCATTACTGAGTTTTATAATAAAAATAAAAAATAATAATAATTTTTAATTTATGTTCAAAAAAATAATTTTTTTGAAAGTTTTATTTTAGTACTAATAGAATAATGACTATTTTTTTATTAACATGTGGTAGTTTGGTCGCCGCAATTATTTATTTATTGACTAATTGGTAGTAGCTTTATATTTTTTATGTGTCACTAATGAGGTCGTAGGGACAAGAAAAGGAATAGAGAGACCAAGCCTAACTTACTCGCAAGACGCAGACGCTGGCAAGGTCTCAGAACCCACAGGGAGGTCCCCACATTACTTTCCCCAGTAATCAGCAAAGCTGATTGCTGGGCGAGGAAGCTGATCGCTAATTCTGGAACCGAACCGGAAGCTGCACACGTCGTCCACTTCGCGTTGTTGTTGATGTTGGCTGCGGGACGTTGTTTGCTGCAGGCTTCGTGGTTTCGTTGCCGTTGTCTCGATGCATGTCCCTCGCTGACCTGGTCGTCGGGCAGGACTGGTGGTTTGATTAGATCGATGGTGACTATCAGTCGTTTGTTTTTGACTTCAACTTCAAAGAACTTATCTTCTCTTTGCAAGATTTTAATGGAGCACGTACGGTGTCGTCCCTGATGAAGATATGCGAGCACGTTAGCAGGTGCTTGGGGACAAATGAGGTTCTTGTTAAAGCGTGTGTTACGTATGCCGGTTATGGCCGACGTGAGTCATTTGGTTAACACGGAAGAAAATCGAAAAAAGCCCATGCGCTAGTGCTCCGCCTAAACTCGCCAAATTGGGCCATGCAATCACCTGCAACCCAGCACCGCCGATTTTGCTGAACTGTCAAACATTAGACCAAAGACCAAACACTTTTGTGTTCCATTTCGGAGACTCCTAGGCAATACTTGGCACAGTCTTTGAATATAAAAGACCCCAATATAGCCGTACTAGGGATAGTCGAAGTCAGAGCTAAGGACGGGAAGTCTGTTCGGAAAGACTCGAAATCCCCCAAGACCAAATTGAATGCGTACAAGGCGCATAAGTTTATAAGTCGGATAGCTTGTCGCGACCGCGGTAAATGTGCGATGCAGTCCTTGAAGTGAAGCAGATGTCCTGAGGACTGTCGGGTGAATCCTGATTTACCAATTTTAACAATACTACGAGTAAAACAACCTGCCGCGTCCAAAAGTGACTCCTGAAGGACATTTTGCAATAAACTGGGCAACTACTCGTATCACTAGACGTATCCTAAAACCTTCAACAACAATGTGATAGCAAAGTGATTGAACAAGTAATTGAGGAGCATCGACCAACATAAAGGATTCACCAACAAAGATAACGACATAACATAAACAATCCGACAACAAACATATAAAAGCAAAGCCGCCACAACAATTTCCTGAACATATAAACTCATTTCTCAACACCAATACACTTCTTATGTTTTTTGTAATGTTTTATTTTTAAATCATTAAAAAACATTTTGTGCATTTAGTGAATTTATATCACCAAAACACAGCACGATGTTATATATAATATATATATGCATAATTATACTTAACTTTTCCCACAAATAAAACGTCAACTCCGGATTGACAGCTCTCGACGATGGAATAACAGAGGGTGAGTCAACAGGACATTTTTTTCAATATTATCAGACATATATATATATATATATGTAAGAATGTGTAGGAGAAGTAGAGAATATTAACAGCAGTATCAGCAGAAGAAAAGAGGAGTAACAGCAGAACAGCAGAAAAGCAGAACAACAGAACAGCAGAAAAGCAGAACAGCAGAACAGCAGAAAAGCAGAACAGCAGTACAGCAGCAGAATACGAGCAGAGAGACAGCAGAGGATCGGCAGAAGTAGACAGAAGCAACAGCAGAGAGAGAGGAGAGCGGCATTCGGCTGAGAGACGACAGCAGCATCACCAGCAGAAAAACGACGCGGAAAAAGCCGAAAACTAAATATCTTGTAATCCTTTCAATATCTTAACTTAATCTACAACTTATATAATAATAAAATCGAGCTGAGTTAAAAACTCCGCTTACATTTGGGGGCTCGTCCTAGCCTGAAAATTACAAGTGAAAGTGACGCCGTCCCGAAAAGTCTCAAAGAAAGAAAAATACATACATACATACATATGTGCTTGAATACGAAAAAAAAACAAGAAGCAGAGAGTGGATCACGAAAGGGAAACAGCAGATATGTGAGAAGGCAATAAAGCTGGAACCTTCTAGAATACCGATTGCGAAAGGGAAACAGCAGTACTACACGAGATCAGTCGCCGCAGCAGAGAAAAATCGCAATATGAGTGAGACGGAAAGAAGCGTGCAGAATCTTGCCGAAGCACGAGGTGAAGAAAATGTGACTGTGACGAAACGAAACGTGCAGAATCGTGTCGAATCAAGTGGTGGACAGCATGCCGCACCTGGGGCAATTGAAAGCTCTGCGACCGACGAGAATACAAAAACGCTGAAGGATCTTGTCCAGCTCTTAGCGAGGAAGATGGAAGCAGATGAGCAAAATAGTGGTTGCTCAATTACGGCGGAAAGCTTCGCGAAAATCATTCCGGAGTTTGACGGTGAATCTATGCCGGTCAAGAATTGGTTTGACAATTTCGAGCTGAATGCTGCGGCTTACGGCCTAAACATAAAGC
>VNJO01011824.1:0-16604 GCA_008042535.1 Drosophila tani | reverse complement strand
ATGTCCGAATTTTTTTCATTTCCAGGTCGAAAAAGATGGATAAGAATTATGGTGCCAATCAAAAATAGTTAATGCATACTTAACCTGTTAATATCTGTATGCAACCTGTTCAATCAGAAGTTCTTTTGACACACACACCTCTCACCCTTTTTTCTACTTCTGTAAATTAATTTGTTTTGTCACAGAAATGATTTCGGCTTAAAAAGCGTCTTCTCGCTCAAGTACGCATACACACACGTGCTCACATGCGCATTCTATTTTTAGATTTTTACGCTCTCAACTTTGTGCTAGCGCGCTGAGAGCGAGAGAGGATAGAAGAGGAGAGGAAGATCGTTCGCCAGCGGTGCGAGAGGGACAGCAACCACTTCCATTTTCGTGTCGTTTTCGTTTCTTGAATCGGTTTCACTCCGTCCCCGAAAATCCATAACGCGCCTAAAGAAGTTTCACTTCAAAAAAGATGGATAACTTAAGTTATATTTTATTTGAAATAACATTGAATTGGTAAAAAGCTAGTGTGATTTTCTCTCTGTGTAGATGGTCAGAGTAGGCTATAAGGTAGACAGAGAGAGGAAGCAATCGAGCGACTGCTGTCGTCGACGTCTTAATTAAGCAGCCCAAACAGCAACAACAATTAGCAGTGCAGCGACTCAAGCGATGTTGATTGTTATTGTTGCAGATTACTGAGTGGCTGACAGAGACGGCAAGAGGAGCCACGACAGAGAGAGAGAGAGAGAGGGAGAAGGGGGATGGTAGATCTGGACTGCTTGCACTTGCGGTCGGGTTACGAAGAGGCTTATTCCATGATTAATTCAATTGAAATTTCAGCAGGGAAATTGCAGGAAACTTTAAAACTTTTCCAATTCCAGCAAAGCTGGATGGATCGTTGCTGCTGCCGCCTCTGTTGTTTGTTGTGCTGGCAAATACACACAATTTGCTTTGTCATTAGACGCACACTTTAAGCACTCGATGGCGCTCTCCCTCTCGGCCTCGGCCTCTCTGTCAACTGCTTTGCTTTGGCTGCTCATTTTCAGCTTGCCATTTCTTTGTCCAGCTCCTATTTGACCATTCATTTGTTGCATTCGCCGGCCCAGATAGGACGGACAGAGAACCATTCACAGCATTTCGCACATTTTCGCTTAATTTGAATTTTTCTATGCAAATGCCATGCACCCGGGGGAGGTGGCAATGGCCAAAACAACAAAAAGGCACCCGAAATTCAACTGTTTTCCGTTAAATATTTCTATTTTATTTTCGGTTATTTTTCGTATCCCTGCTTTCGTCTGCGCCAAATTGTTATTGCAATTTTCTTTGTGTACTTTTGCACATTTTGCAGCTCTCGCGGTTCAGTGCGCTGTCGTTTATTTGATATTTGTATTCCCCCCTGGAAGTATCCTCCGATAAGGTAGTTCCACTGTCTAACGGCTCCTGTCAGCGGGAGTATCTCCTCGAGTTGAAGTTGGTCGGATGGATGGCTTTAGAATGGCAGTTTTTTATTCAATTCATTCATAGTTGCTGCTGCAGAGACATTGAGCTGGTGACCTTATAGTATAATATAAGTATAATATCAATAAAATTTGATAGAAAATACTTGATGAATCCACAAATACATATATCTTGGGTTCATGCCTGGAACTGGAAAGAAGAATTTGAACTTGGCTTAGATTAAGATAATTTTCCATTTCATAATTTTTCTTAATAACAAGATGAATAACAAGATGAATGACGTCATACATTTGAATTGCAATATACCAGACATTTTTCTGCTGGCGAAGAATATTGTACTAAATTGCGGACTTTAAAGACCCAATTTATTTCTTTTATTTTATTTTCTCTTCATAACGATTTAAGTGCAACCCCAAAACTTTTTAACTATCACAGAATTTGGAACTTATTAATATTATTTAAAAATATATTCCCCATTTCCATTTTCCTATTCCTATTGCCACAGACTGTAGACTGTACACAGGGAAGTCGTAATTCGTTCCAACGGAAGCATAGTTTATCTTTCTCATTTGCCCCCTGTTTTCATCTGTCTCTTGTTAGGCTCGGATTATTTTCATTTTCCGATTTCCGCACGTCAAGCGAGCGGAAAAATTTAGCTGCTGTGCAGAGGCATGCGAATTGAATCTGGCTGGCTAATTGTTATGCAAAAGCCAAAATGAGGCCATAAAAATCCGGGCTCCAATTCCGAATCAGAATCCGAGACAAAGTCCGAGTCCGCACCCGAGACCCAATAAACTTTCCCCCTCCTGGGAGATCGTGTTTGATTTGCCGGGTGGCCTTTGCATGCCGCAAACAAACGACACTTTGATTTAGTGCAACAACAATAGTCACAGTGGCCTGGAAGCCGTAATAAAACAAAACAAAGCTAATGGCCAAACAAAACGAAACCGAAATGCAGGCGGCAATTTTATGGCTGGCATAAAAGACCCATTCCGCAGCCGCCACCCACGCAATCCAAGGAGCTCCCAGCCCCTGCCCATCCCCCTCGCCAGCTCTATCTCCATCTATTTCTTTATCCGCGCCAGTACTTGTATCTGTATCTGTATCTGCGGCGGACGCCGCCTGAATGTCAATGTGCAGCCTGGCCCAAGGCGGCTCGCAGTGCGTATGCGCGATACAGTTTATCGTCTTGCCGCAGCGTTCCATAGTTATATCCGCAGAACTTGTTGCTACAACAGGGCCACAACTTATGCCACCTAATGCCGCATCAATATGCAAAGCCGAGCAAGTTTCGGGCCAGGCGAGCCGCCCACTAAGCCGCTTAAAACACAAAGAACACGAAAAAAGGCGAAACTTTAAGTTCATTTAACTTTTGCAATCAGCTGGGGGAGCAGACAAGGCCATCGCCATCGCCATCGCCCGTCCGGGCAATTTATGATTTATTAACAACGAGCGAAACTCAATTTGGGCCCGGAGCCCGTTAAGTCAGCTAAAAGGATTTCTTAAACTTAAATGATTTTAATTATTGAGAATTATCAGCGCTGCTGAGCTCTGTATTGCGATTGCCCCCGATGGCGCTATTGCTCCAAGAGACTGAAGGTTCCTCGGCTTGCCCGGGAACTATTTCTGTTTGATTTATCGCGTTGCGAATTCCGAATTCTGGTGATTAAAGCGGCGACAGGGGAAGAATATCCCCGCTGCCTCCACAGCTTCCCTTCGCTATTGCCAATTATCTAAGCAAGTGAGCGTGTAATGGACCCAGGGGCAGTTGACTTCTTTTTATACCCCTCAGTCGAATAGGTCGGGGGTATATTGGAGTCAGTGGAATAGTTATAAAAGTAACACGGTTTATGTCAAGAAATATAAGCTGTTTAAATCAATTGGGAAAAAAGTACAAGCCCTGCTTATTGATGAGCAACATTTTCATCGCTTTATCACCCATATTCTGCAATAATAATAATAAGAATATTTTTTATTTTAGATATAGTTTGCTCTTGCTATTTAGTTTGCAAACCGCTTAGACCATTGTTGAGTATTCAACTTCTATTCACTTCAACTGAATCTAAGCCCTAAGTCACGAAACACACCCATTAATTAATTACCGGGTATCTCATAGTCGAACCACCTTGTTCCGCTTTCTTGTAATTTTTTTCCCCCCTCACTTTTTGGCATCCTGGCCTTCCTGGTCCGTTGTCCTGTTTTGTACTGTCCTGTATTGAAGAAGCCGCCCAGATGATTTATGATTGCTCGGTGTGACTGGCTTATTGGGGTGGGGGCCGTTTCAATAAATGCTCTGTTCGGGCATTAAATTTTAATAGTCTCGTCTCGGGCTGAGTTATTTATGAAGTGACGCTCTAAATTTATTTAAAACACTTGCAATAAATTGCCACAGATTTCCATGTGAAATTTATGCAACTTAATTCTAATGCGTATTTATGGCGGCGGCGCCAGTACAATGCTCCTCGAGAGAGCCATCCCAGCCCAAGAGAGCGGATCCGCGGTAGAGCGGGAATTTGTCCCCAATCAATCATAATTTGTAACTGTCATCGCAAGCTGCGGCCGCGTCCATTGAGTGATGAAGTTGTCGCCACGACTCACCCACACACACATACCCACTCCCAATCGCACTCACACAAGCACACGGTCGCCAATGACACAGAAGCCAACTAAAGTCAACCACAGAACCCTGGACAGTGGGCCTATTTGACCCTAAAACCTTAATAAAATGAATATATAAAGTACCCTATAAAGTATTGACAAGAATAAGGTAATTGCAATATGTAAAGCTTTTAAAGTATACCTAAATACTATCATAACTCATATTGCAAAAACTATTACCCTCCCTGAGTTTTTAAGCAGCTCATTAGTTCCTAACATTCCAGATTTTCTAATTTAAAAGTATTTTAACCAAAGGTCAATATAATAACTAAGATAACGAACGGCCATACATTTGAATTGCAATATGCAAGCAAGTTTTCAGAAAGTGACAAACTTGCGTTCTTTTCGCCAGCACAAAATTGGAAACGTAGTAGCCTTAAAAGAGAACGTTAAAAAAAACATCAATCTAATTATGATGATGGAAGTTTCTATTAAAAAAATCTCTTTATCCCCCAGCATAAATCAAAAATTGCCAAATTTCCTCCACTGTTCGTGGTAGGCCTGTCCGGCGACCCTACCGCCCCTGCATTTGGAGTCAGGAACACACCTACAGCCCGCTCCCCAGCGCACCTGCACACGTGTGCGTATGTGGACCGCAGATTTATCGCGAATTCGCCTCGCCGTGCCGAACAGTCGAAAATTCAAACAAAGGCAATGCGGAAGGAGCAGGAAATGGTACTGGGAATGGGAATGGAAAGCTGATATGCTGACAAAAGTTTGATATGCCCCGAACTTGGCAAATGTCTGACAAATCCCATCAGCGGCGCATCTAGTAGGGCTAATGAAAGCCAATTGCTACTTAGCCGGCTTGGTCTCCGCGCTGAAGAAGACAAAGGATCCGGGTACCGCGCCGGACTCCGGAACCTGTCACTGTGCGACGGAAAATCTCCGGCACGTGATTCCGCTCATCTGCAGGGAGTGCTTGGCTCCGCTCGGATACTGTTTCAATTTTTGCTGCTCCTCTGAGGCTCCGCGTACATATGAATGTATGTATATGTGTGCACACAGATTTATTATGATTTTTTTCACACACGTGTGCGCAAAAAGTTGGCGTTAATAACGATTAAGTGCGCCATGCGACATTGACTTCGGGCGCAGAATGAAAGTTTGGCCGGATTTTTGTTATTCCCGACAGGTAGTCGTTAGCCCGGCTCTGGACTCCCGTTCTTGGGGTCCTGGAGCCCAGTTTGTTATGATTGCAAACACCGACCATCGTTTGTTCAGCCACAAGGGGTAGGCAGTGGAAATTGTGTTTGTTGGGCATCGTTTTCTATGCTGTAGTAGTGTCAGTGATGGGAGTTGTATCTAGATACTTATTTTGAGAAGTTGTTACGAGTTTTCCATAGTCTTGGATCATTTAAAAGTGTGTATTAAAGTATATGCGGTTTTTAAAGCACCTAATATCTGTTTGTGCTTCATTCATATATAACTTAATAAAACCTTCCTTTTTTAAAAGGCATCAAAAAATTAGGATTTTTTCCTATTCTGTAAATTATTTAATGTTTAACACATATCAGAAAGTTACACTCTTCATCACCAATAAGCCCTTTCTAATTAAATTCAGAAAATTATTAAAATTAAATATCAGACACTTTTCTTATGTATTTTATTTATGGCGCACTGTTTACCTTACCTAGACATCACTGTCGCTTTTGTGGGGCTTAGACTGCACAAATGTCGGACCAACTTTCACTTCCATCGTCGGCTGGTCGAGTCTTTTTAAAATGCCTCTCAGATGTGATTTGTGTCAAACTGTCGATGCTGGCCAAGTAAATCAAAGTCATCTGGCCAATGGCTCCTGCAACAACACCCTATCCGGCCCTCCCCGCTGGTCTCTTCCGCCTCCATCGATGGCATCCGTCATTTTTCATGTTGCCATGTGGCTGGCGGCGGAGACCCGAGGAGAACGTGATTATTGATTGGTGCCCACCTAAATTCATGGTTGCTCCCGCACCCGGGCGAACCATTTATCTAACTATAACCGAAAGTCAGGAGCTTGATGGGTGGGCACGGTGGGTACTATGAGTCAGGAGCTGGAGGCGAAAAAAGCACCCTTGAAGCGCAAAAGTTTGACGTTTATGTGACATTTGAAATCAATTTGCACAAGAATTGAATTTTCAATTTTCGATATCTATGTTTCAGTGTTATTGTTTGTCCGCCGTCGCCGCCGTTATGGCCGTTGCTGGTGTTTTTATCAATTTGCTGGTGCAGCTGATGGGCAATCGATGCGTTTACATGTCAATTAGCAATTTAGTGCGTGCAACATTGTCAGCGCGCATACATCCGGCTGTCTGCGTGCATCTGCGTGGTGTTTGGCTTGGCAAAAAGTTGCATATTTAATTGGCTCCGCAAAGTGGGGGAGAACATGCCCGAATGACCACAGAGAGGGCCGCAAATTGAACGGACGGCCGCCGAGTGCCTGCCAATTTGATGCATTTCCAAATCCAAATAGATAATCCACAAACATTTGATTCAATCGAATGCGCAAAACGATTTCCACTCCAAAATTAATCAGAGCATTAAACGAGGAAATTGCAGCTCCGGCCTGGCCATTGCCATCTAATTGGTTGATTGAATGTGTGAGCGGGAGGCGGCTCTGGCCGGCATTATGCATTCCCAGCCATCCTGAAAGAACTCTCAGCCAGCTGACAGACAGACAGATTTGGAGCTTCCCAGCCCCTGGCAGGCCCATTGCCAACTGCAATATTTGGTTTCCAACTCGGGCCAGCTGACGTAGACCCGTTTCTGGCTTCTGCCAGGACAAACAACTGGGCAAACATGTCCATTTGGCAAGTCCAAGGGCCGATGAGGAGTCGGCAGCTGAGCCACTGCAGCTGCTTCCCTGCAATTGCCCAGATTTATGCCGTCTAGCCGCACTCTGAGGAAGATCAACCAAGTGCCGAATGCCGTATGCCAAATGCCGAATGGTCACTGTCGAACGTCCTTAATTACGCAGAGCAGGTAATTCCGGAAAGTGCCTCGAGGCGGCGAGGGTTAAAGCCACACGTCCTCTGCATTCTCTTAGCCGGCTCTTTAGCCGGCCCTTGAATTTTGGGTTTTGGGTTTAATGAAATCAGGCATCATCCTGCCTCTCTGCAGTCCTCATTTCCTGGAATCAAATGGAGAACCCGGTGGGGTGTTCGGTGGTCTGAAATCTGGGGTCTGGGGTCTGGGATTTGGGGTCTGGGGTGACCTCTGTGGCCGGGGCATGAAAAATTCCGAACGCAGCGGCGGATGTAATATTTTTCACATCAGCATACGTTGCGGTCCAGCTCCAGAACGGATAAACATAAGCATATGCACATAGGAGTGGGCGAGCGAAAAAGTTGGAGTTATGAATATGTGCACTCGAAAAATCTGAAAGCTGTAGCCCTTGAATTCCGGGAAATTCACAGGAATCGCTCGGAAACGGAAAGAATTTATAGGTTATTTAAATTAATAAATTGTTATCTGTATTATGAACAGGTCATAAAATATATTCTAAAGAGTTATTGCTGCAAAAGGCACTTTCTTTTTGGAATTTTTGGAATATAAAATGTTGTATAATTTACATCAGTAAGAAAATAAACAAAGTCTTAAGGAACGTCTCTGAAGTCTCTGTAAAGTCTCAACAGAATCAGTAAAGGCCTGTTTCGCTAAAGAATAATATAGTTACTCGCTCCTCTCATGGAGATACTTTTGCAAAAATACCATAAGTTGGCCTTAGCATTTTAGGCGGTTTTAGAGGCATAATTTTCCGGGTGTAGGAATATTGCCTTCCCTTGGGGCTGCCCTAGCTAGGCAGAAGCCAAGTGGTTTCCAACTTAGCCCAGTGTTTGGCGCTGCTGCCTCTGCTGCCGGCGGAAGTGTCTGAGGGTCCTGTTTGTGTCCTGGGCTCTCCCTTCCGCCAGCACCATGCATATGCAGATCTATGGCCAGAGAGATATAGCGCAGTACACCCGGTGGCAGTCGTATGTACATACATATTTATGCTTAATATTTAGTGGCAGCTGGTGCAGAGTTCGGGCTAACGCGGCGTATGCGTGTTGCTCAATTGCCGCTGGCTGCGGGGCAACGACTTTTGTTGTTATTTATGCCTAGCGGAAAGGGGAAGTTGGCTTCGTAGCCGTTAGATTTAAGAACTTTTCCGCCGCAACCAGAAAGCAGGAGGCGGCGCAAGTTTTTGGCACTTGCCGCATGCTGCATGCATGCATTTAAACCGCTGCGCCCTCGGCGTTTAGAAAACCATTTATAAGGCGCACAATTAATTAAATAGTCCCTTGTTAGCTGTCCGGAATGGTTATTGATTTCTGCTCTGGTCGGGGCCATTTACCTAGACCGCAACACGCTCCACCTGCCTCTGCCTGGCAAAAAATAAAAGTTCGATGTAGATTCTGTGGCATTTTCATAATTTATTATGCTGCCAGTTTGTCGGGCACATATCACCATAAATAATATCTATCCCGCACACACACGTGTGTATATAACCACATATACGATGTAGTGGAACCCTTTTTTATGCCGCTGCTTAATCTACATAATTTTCGGTCCCTTTCACAAGCGGTTTGATTTACACAGTGTGTATAATCATTAAAAAGGACGGCGAATAAAAAACAATTTTTAAGTTGCCCTCCCTCAAGGGCTTGACCGCTTAACTTGTTTATTTATTTTAGGTGGTTCCCCGGCCAAGGGGGAAAGGTTGGCCTGACTTGGTAATGTACGGACCTCGTGTGGCAAGGGCAAGCGATTAGAGCTCGGGCTTAGTTCGAGGCTCTTTTAGCCGATGATGTGTGGGGCTGGGCCCTTCTTCGGTTTCATCTCTATGTTTTTGTGGAACCATTTACATAAGTGCCATGCACAGGGCCCAGACATCAGTCTGAACCCGGCGATTATCCCTTTTTAATAGACTCATAAAACGGTTATTAACTTTGTTGCACACAAATACGCATAGAAAAACGAGGCCGGATACAATGTACAATGTTTTATTTCATTAAAGTCGTTTCTGGACACTGGCTCGATTTATTATGTGAGTTTTTCTGCATAGTTCGTGGCCATTACCCTTTGTTCGCCAGGCAAAGAAATAACATTTGGCATAAATAAATGGCCGGGGAGGCAGTCGAGGGCAGACACAGACGCTCTGGGGTTGGCAAGGAATCGTTCAAGTAAGAGTTGTGCCTCAGATATGGAAGGAGATTTGCAAGTGAGGTAGATTAGCTAAGAAATATTATAAATGTATACATTATAGATAATACTTTAGAGGCATTTAACCCTTAAATATCACTGGAAGAATTATAGAATATTTTCCTATTTAAATTCTATTATTAATGATGACTTTTTCTCAAGAAGAAAGCCAGGAACCAATATACCCAACCATTTAGGGGTCCATTCTAGTCCAAAGTCCGACTTTCTTCGGCCAGAGCCATTTTACTTGTTATTCCTGATTTTGCAACTGGCCAAATGCAATTTCACTTTTATGCTCTTGCCCTGCTTCAGTCCTCCGGACCCGTTCCCTGCCGCCTCTCTCCGCCCACGGCTGCTGCGACTGTGAGCACAAAATCCACACAATAGTAGCAAAACAAGATAAATGAAATTCTGATGCAAATTTGATTTGTTTGTAAATGTTCGACGTTGCAATGTGGCCCCAAGCCAAGGCGAACTTGCAGTTTTTCCCCGCCCCCGATCACAGGGAATGGGGGGGACAGTAGCAACATGTTGCCGCTTTTCTCGCTTTTCTCGCCTTCCTCTGCCCCAGCAGTTGACATTTTTATGCGCGCATGATTAATTATGCAATTTTGCCATCGCCATCGCCATCGGTTCCGCTTGTCCCCCAGCTGGCTTTGGGGTTTATGGCTGATGCTATTATGTGCCCTGCTCTGCTGCTCCGGCGCATCAATCAGCATCTAGAGCCCGACTTCGGGACACTTATTCAATAGTCATGCATGCAATTAGCGGGCAGCGGGCAGCGAGCAGTGGGAGGAGCGGAAATGAAATGTACACAGGGCGTATACGCTATTTAATCAGGGAATAAGCGTGGAAACGTGAGAGGACCCCAAGACTGGGGACTAGGAATTCGCACGCAAAGCAGAAGAAGCGGCACAAAGAATGCGGTGGCCAACACTGGAGTTCAATGAGCTAACCCTCACCCTCACCTCCCGACGAACCCGGATGGTCGCAGACAATCGCAGTTGGCAGGCAAATAGGCCATAATGCTGGACGGCCAATTTGAGGCACGTTTCAGTTATTAGCGACAGCGCGCTGCCTGTAAAGTGCATGCCACTGTCCGCTCTGGACACTGGACAGTGGACACTGACCGGGCGTGCTAACGTGACCAATATGCTTGTCATTGCCATAATAATCAGCTTTTGTCAGCACTGCCGCTAACTCCTGGCCCCATCTCGTTTGCATTGCTTCCCGGCAGTAACGCATGCCGGGCAGGGTGGCTCGATGTTCAGCAAAAAAAAAAGAGTGTAATCTACAGAAAAGTACTGTCACGAATCCCCTGTTATACATATATGAAAGAGGGTGAGTTATATTTACACTGCTTAAAATATTCTTTATAACTATATCTATAATTGCTGCTTTGAAGGTTTTCGTGCATTCCAGGAACCATTAAGATAGTTGTTTAACCGAATTTGTTAGGAAACTTTTATATATGTAATCTTTGATCAATTTATACATATGGTATGTACATATATGGATTATGGTGTACTTTGTGGGGCGCCTTTCCATGGACCTTCGGCTAGCAATTTCTAGGAAACTCCCCTTCGCGTTGAGACACCCTCGTGTTGGAGGGGGGTTGTACGGCAGCGAGAGAAACAGTTGTGAGGACATGTTGCTCGTCACTGCTTCGCTGGCTCGCATGCAAATATTTGCTGATCCAATCGCCGGAGATGACACAAAACTTAGCAATTGTTTGCCGCAACACTTTGCTCCCCTCGAGTTCTCAGGGCCAGCTCAAGGGACATTAGATGGGCGCTGCTGCGTGGCTTCAATTAGGCAGCAGATATCATAATTAACATCGCCTAAAAGGTTGCCCCACGACGAAGACCAATCAATTACGACTCCTGGGGAGTTACGGGCTGGGGATCTCCTGTTGCTGCTACGAAATCGTTCGATTGTGAATATAAACGTTTTAATATTTTTTCTATGGATGCACAGTTTGGGCAAAATAGTGCCAAAATATAAATTTATCTGCCGCCCTAAAATTGATATTCGTTTTACTCTGTAGCGCGCGGGTTACATTTGAATACTTGTGTACTTGAATCGAAAGCCTTATATATTTACAATAATCGGCATAAATCTATAAATTATCTGAGATTCCTATAGCTTTGAGAGAAATATAAAAATATTCGAAACATTCTATTGGCTTTTCTTGAATACTGTGAATTTCTGTTTAGCACTTAACGAAGTATCAACATTTAATTATGCAATTTTAAATTCCCAATTTGTGATTTAATTTCAATGTTTCAATACTGTGAGAAATAAAGAACAAAGGAAGACCACGGTCAATGCGATTAATCTCCGAAATATAAAGATAGACATACATACAACAAATATAAACTTAAGAAATTTAAAAAATAACATATAATTTTAATCGCTGGGGGAAACGACTCAACACTATAATAGTCCCTTGGATTGTGCGAAAGCTCCCCAGCAGCAATGCCACTAATAAATACATTAAAAATATATAAAATAAATAAACTTTAAGTGCAAATTAAATGTTATTTAAAAAATTCTATAGCCTCAGGCTTAGAAGAGTATTTATTGTTGATGTTTATGGCTCATATTTCAGTTTTATAGTTTCGTTTATATTTGCTGGTGATTGCGCGAATGTTTATTAATAGTCAATTTGAAGCGATTTACTTTTGGATTGTTTGATGCAGTCAAATGTAAAGTTTGAATGGGCTTAGGAGCGGAATTCAACGAGATTGTGGGCGATTTTGTTGGAATTTATTATGGCCACTGGCTGGCTGGCGGCGGTAGTGATTGTTTGATTTTAATTGAGTTACCTACACGCTCCAAGCGACGCTCGGACAATCAAAGGCTGGAAAAGTTGAATTTGATTTTTTGCAGCTGCTGAAAGGCCGCCGGAGACAATAATTGGATTTTATGATTTACGTCACTTGATTGCCAGATGCGATTGTTTTAATGTCCAGCCGAGTTTCCGTTTTTGCCAGCCGCAGCCGCAGCCTGGCGGTCGCTGGCTTAATGAAGTTGTCTCGTTGTAATTAGAAGTAATAATAATTTCCTAGCCGAGCACAGTCATTATGAATTTGGATTGCGGCCAAGGAAATGCCATTAATCAAATTAGCGAGCGCATAACTTTTTATGATTATGCTCCGTGATAAGCGCAACTTACAGGCCGGGAGAGCTCCGGCCGGGAACCGGGATAAAGGGGCGGACTTGGCCAGGACGGAGGCTTGAGGGTTGAGGGGGCGTGACTCCGCATGCAAAGGAAAACTTGGGGCGACGACTACGGCGTCCTGGCCATTTGCTTCTTGCTTATTGTTTAATTCTATTTATTTTTTAATAAACAATTTTCCTAATGAAATGTCTGCCTAGGGGAACGAGACGAGGGACAGGAGACAAGCAGAAGCCGCAAAATTAATTACGATAAACCAGCCAGGGGGACGGGGCGCGGTGTCCAGAGTCCTGTAATGAGTCCGCATCAAGTTAATAGTAATTGAAAAATTGTAATGAAATGCAGCTGTTGTTGTAGTTGTCCCGGAGCAAGCTCCTCTCCTGCTCCGCCCTTCAAATCGAGCCTCCTCCACGGCCATTGTGGGGGATTATGGAATACACACAGTCACGGGAGCCGGAGAGACGGAAACCGGAGAGCCTTGGCCCGGGCTTAATTAAACGAAATTATCGCACTATTGTTAGGCATATGTCTGTCTGGTCCCACCCATCGTTCCCTCCTCCGAGGCAGAGGGGCCTGGCTCTGAATCCCTGTCATTTGCAAGTGCCAATTAATGGCAATACCTGGCCGACTCTAAGGCCTCTTCCACAGCAGCTGCGTAATCCGATCTGGCCGTTTGTTCGCTCCGACGATCGAGGTTGGCTGGCATATATTGGCAGCTATTGATTTCAATGAAAATACACATCCTACTGAGGTTTAGGATGGAGCCAATGGATAACATATTTGGATGGTAACTCGGAGGTACATTATTTTAAAAAATAAATTGGCTTTGAGATTTACCAGGGACTTGAAGAACGAAGCATAAATATTTTTTTTCCCACAAGCTTGGATTACCAATAGCATCACTGATTAGCAGAGCTATAGCCAAAAAGTCTTCACATGCTTGCCCTGGCCGTTGGCAAAGTTGTTTATTTTGACATTTCGTGCGGAATTGAACGCATTTTGACCTAATTTGGCACAACAACGTCCATTGGCAATGGGCAATGGGCGATGGCAACGACAACGACAACCAAAACGACAGCGACGATGGCGACGACTGGCAGGCAATGCCCAAATAGCCAAAGTCGGGGACTCCCCCGTACGCACTCCATTCTTGTTGAACTGCAAATGCAACTGCAACTGCACTTTGCACTGATTATGGACAAACAGGGGGTGGCTCTGCTGCAGGAGCTGCTGCTGGTGTCTGCATTTAATGTGCGTTGTAAGTGAAATTAACAGCAAAACTGCATTCGGCCATCACCATTTGCTATTTGCCAATTTAGACATAAATAGCCAAAGAGTGCCCACCCGACCGACGCGTCGGCCATGTCTTAAAGCCATTTAAGCTGCTTGTTGGCCGGGGATTAGGGCGGGCTTGGTCGGCCTGGTCGGAGCTGGAGCCTAAGCCTGAGACGGGGCCGGAGCCAGATTGGCAGGGAAGGATATGCAAATTGGGACAGACTTTTGCTTCCTTGTAAGTTTCAATCAAAATGCAAATATTGATGCAGTTGACATATGACGTTGTGTGCAGCAGGATCGGATTGGGAGCCGAACTCGGAGCAGTCGAAACATGCCTCGCCAGCATGCAGATTTATGATAACAGCGGCAATCCGGGAAGGGAAGGGTGTGCTGCCAGGACCAGGAGGAGGCCCTAAGCCCGGCCTTCCCAGAATGCAATAACAAAGGATGAAATAATAAGATTTACTCATGACTTACTCTTGACTTTGCCAGCATCTGCGGCGGGGGCGGCACTTCGAAGGGATGCTGCGCCGAGGCAATGTTTTATTAAAACATAAACACAAACAAAGAACACCAACAGCGGCGCATCAGCAACTATGACAGCGCCAGCCAGGACACCAACAGATTGAATAATGGCACAGGTGCTCGGCGGCGGAGAAAGTGGGGAAAGTGCTGCGGGCTGGCGGATAAATTAAAAACAAAAAGTACCGACGGATACCGAGAAGAGAATTCATCGCATTAAATTAGAGCGGAGGTGGAACAACGGCTGCCAAGGTAACTTTTTGTTATTATTTTTCAATTTCTCGTCATCTGCTGTGCTGCTGGTGCTCCTGCCGCTTCTTAGCCAGATTTGATGTCATTTTTCAAGTGGCTTATGTGTATGCGTGCCGGAGCCTGTGCATTGCTAAACAATTTTTGATTATGTTTTGCATGGAAACTCAATTTTCTCGGTCACATCAAAACAACAAGAGCTGGCCAGGTTTTCCTCAAGTTATTTCCGATGTCAGGGATGAAATAATAAACCCAGAAGAGCCTTGATCGGAGACTATATCATTTGCAGGTAAATATACAATTAAAATCGGTGAGAGTGGCTTTTACCTTCTGCAATTTATCGACCAACTTATGCGGCAAGAGGTGCTCGCTCCGCTTCTGATTTTATTTGATCGTCTTTCAAAGGCAATTCATCAATTTGACTGGCATGTGCACATAAATCAACCCAAACAAAACCATGAAAAAGGAAAGCCGAAAAGGGAAAACTCTTCAAAGCCATTTATAGTTGTATTTACAGATGTGCGCGCGATGCAACCAACAAAATAACCGAACGTACACACACTTTTACACACACTGGGCGCGGTCGGGGATGCATGTAGATTGCCACTTAACAGCGAAATAAAGTTCAGCACAAATTTTTAATTGAATGGCAGCGCATTGAAAAACTTTGCGTTGCCACTAAAATTGATTACACTCACTCGCCCACACGGACCCGCCACTCGAGGCGAGGCCCGCAAACTTTCGAGATACTCTGCACACTGCACATTGAGATATTGGGGAAATTATTGAAGCAGAAATCGGCACTCGTGTCAAATGCATAACGTTGAGCTCAATACGGCTCCGATGGCGATGGACCCTCCAGTACACCTCCTCCGGAGCAGGGAGCAGGGAGCAGAAGGAGGCCTGTCGTTTTGCCGGCATGTTGCAATTTATTCTAATCGCTTGTCGGAGAAAAAAGAACGCCGATGGATGGCAGGCGATGCGTGTAACGATGCTGCACACGAAGTCATCGGTAAACCAAAGCCGGAGACCAGACCGGGGCGCCCTACACCAGACCAGGCCAAAAAGGTTGCCAATTGAGTGGCGCCAATCAATCTTCTGCCGCTGCTGCTGCTGTGCGAAAGTGTGTCAAAAGCGTTGCCCAACTAAGCGGGAGTGAGCTGAAGAGCGTTAAACTCCGGCCGGAACAGACGGACTGACGGACTGACGGCTTGTTGTGTCGCTTATGGCACTTAATTGACGCCAATCGCATTGACTTGCAGTCACTCCATTCAGCCTCTGCTGATGGCAAGAAAAATCACAGCTCGTTAGTGCTCCGAACATACGTTTCAGGTTTCCTTCTCGAGGGGGGAGCCAGGTAAGAGCTAACAGGTAACAGGGACCAGGTAACTGGCAATGGAGGAGGAGGACTCCATCTGCCATTGATGCCAAATTGCCATTCCAGGTTTTCAGTTAGCTCAGGCTAACAACGGATTATTAAATGCCAATGGCAGGCATGCAGTCCCAGGCTTTCTTGTGAAGTAACCCAACTACAGACCGTGGGCACCATTACAAATTATGTACATATGTATATGTAAGCGGAGTTATTAGCTCGATTTTATTATTATGTAAGTTTTAGAATGAATTGCAAAGTAGAAGATATGGAAGATTACAAGATTTCTTTTTAGTTTTCTTTTTTTTTCAGGGTAGTTTTCCTGCTATTGATGCTGCTGTCAAAGAGAATCTATAAGTTGCTCTATGCTGCTGTCGTCTCTCTCTGAATGTCGCTCTGCTGTTACCTCGATGTTGCTTTTCTGTCCCAGCCAGCATTTTATGTAAATTCCGGTCAAATTCGAATCTTTTTGGAGTCCCCTTTCCGATCATAATAAGCATAAATGCGCTCGTTTTCTGATCATAAAAGATACTTTGTTCGGGAGAAATTGGTATGCTAGCCGCGACAGTTGCATAAGAGTCCAAAATGGCCAATTTTCTGAGAAAAAGCGACTCGTTTTTGAGTCATATTTTACTCGAATTTGGCTCTATTTCGAGTAATTATTGTAGTAATAAGCGATTCGTTTTCGAGTCTAATTCTAATCGAATTTAGCTTTCTTTCGATTAGTTATTCTAGTAATAAGCG